>WEKX01024179.1:990275-1095840 GCA_013390025.1 Pitta sordida | reverse complement strand
AGGCAGCCTCTTCGGATGCCCAGCACGGAGAGGGAAATTCACATTTTTCAGAGCCGATTCATTCAGCTGTCGTGAAAATGCTGTTCAAGCCAAAAGGCAGAATCTCTTCTTTCTGCCATTTAATTTTCTTTAATCTGCTCTTGACATTTATTGAAAGGAGTGTTTTATACACATCAAAGCCAAAACATCACATGGGAAAAAACTTAAGGTCAGTCCAAGCGAGGATATGGTGTGTAACATGAGATGAAAGACTCCAGTTTCTACAAGGAATGTCTGTGCAAAACAAGAGGTCACCCTGACCTGTGCTCTGAGGGTGCTTCCCTTGCACCTCTGGCAGTAGCTGCACATGGTGAGCTTTGTATATTTGGCACCTTCACCAATTTAAGCAAGGCTGTCCTTAGTATGACCAGGTTCAAAAGCCAAAGATGAAAACACGACTTCTCAGGAGCCTCTTCACACGGGTGAAGTGTTTCCCATGGCTCTGCCCAGTGTTGGCCCAACTCACTTTGCCCAGGGCAGCTCCCACAGGCAGAGCTGAGCCCTCCTTCGCTTCACCCTCCATCAGGGAGTGGTGCTGCTTCTCACATGGATAAACGAGCCAGAACACTTGACAAACTGAACAAGGTGCTGAAAGCGCATCCAGTAGAGGGGCCAATCCTGCAAGATGCCTCTGGATGCGTTGAGCATCCCAAATGCCAACACTGAAGAAAGAGAAATGCAAAAGATCTTCAGAAAAATTCTGCATTTAGTTCATTTTACATGGATAGAGGTAACAAGCTGCCACAGGTTAATTTATAGCTTGGTTGTATGCTGATTGCAAAGTACACATTTCCAGCCAGCCATCATGAGTAAATCACTTCCCCACCAGCTCTCTTGGCATATAAAAGAAATTTCTCCCTTCACGACATTTAAAAAAAATCCTAATATGTTATACACTCCATGACTTTATAGCATTTTTAATATTTAAAAGGCTAGAATCTATAACCTCAACCTTTAACAAATGTACAGTAACGTGATAACAAATTTGCCTTGAACAGCTGCTATCTTGGTACCAACTGGCACGAGGAGGAGGGAAGTAATTGGCTTGTTTTCAGATAATTACCATAATTGTAGTGACACCATTTGGATCACATCTAACTGCGTTCCTGCTGCAAGTTGGATAATTTAATAATTGGCAGAATTTAGACTGACAGTAAAGGTAAAGTCAGCATATGGTGGGGAAATCAGCAGGCACCTCCCTGCACTGCTGGCACAGGCTCTGCTGCTCTTGCTGTCAAATTTAGCTCAATCCTTGGATTCTGCTGCTTTTCTTAAGCCCTGCGACTGGGTCACATCTTTGCCCCTTTTCTGATGCTTGACCTGATGAGACCACATTTTGCACCTCTTGAACCTTTTGATTTGAGATAAATCACTTTGGCTCAGTTCTGCCCAAACTCCCACTTCCTTCATGCACTGAGTATTTTTAGCTGTCCTAGTTCTGCTGGGAGCTGGTCAGAGCTCTGCGCTGAGCGGGGATTAAGCTGCAGTCAGGTGCTCCCAGGCAGCAGCCAAATGCCTTTCCCAGAGGTTGGACCCGGCTCATTGCCCTGGCTGAGCTCTGCTGAGCTGCAGGGGTGGTGGGGAGTCCAGAGTGTGTTGGACTTTCCACAGTGCACTGGAGGGAACTTGTGCCTCTTGTGTCTTCTTGTCCTTGCTGCTTGTGGTCAACGGGAAGGGGACTCAGCATCTCCTGTGCCTCCAGTCCTGAGCTGCCCAGCAGAGTCCCAGGAGCAGGGGGCTGTAAGGTAAGGCCAGGAGGTGACTGAAGGTAGCGGGGGAAGATGAGAAGGTTTATCAGATCAGCTGGACATTGCCCATCCCTGGCCTTGCCCTGCCTCCATTTCTGCAGTGCAGAGGTGAAGACAGGTGACATCAGCACTGACGCTGCCCAAGGCGAAGGGTCTGCTGGAGCTTCTCCAGTCCCCAAATGAGAGATACTCTCAGGGTACATTTGTTTATTTTGCTTCTGTGGCTCTTCTGCTTTCCCTTGGCTGAACCCAGACACTTCTGTCGGGTGACAGAGGGGCCAAGGATGCCCAGACCTGCACAGTGAGCAGAGCTAATGCTTCCCACCTGTACCAGTTACAGGCAGAACTGGACTCTGCCATGATTTGGGCTGGACCAGGCCCTCCAGCTCTTGTGGATTGGATCCCAAAGGGTGAAGGGACTGCTGACACACCTCTGGCTGTAGGTCAGCAATGCAGCCCAGGCCTGGGGCTCTGGGGGTGCCCAGCTCATCACATGCTGGGGAGGACAGAGCAGGCAAAGGGCTCATCTCTACCAGACCTGTCTGCCACGATGAGATTCACAGCTCCATCCCAGCCTGGGGACACAGAACGCTGGCACAGGGAGGGGGAAAGGCAGATGACTAAAAAGTAAATCCCCAGCTCTGGAGAGTGGTGTCCAGTGTAGCAGTGGAAGGAGAGGGAGTGGTGCTGCACCAGGATTGTGATGCTGGGGCTCCATGTCTGGGAGCAGCTGCTGCTCCCCACAACATCCCATCTCCCTGCCCCTCACACAGAAACTGCAGGGTAACCATTCCTTGCAGCATTCCCTCCCCCTCTGTGATTTATTGCTGCCAGGAGGCTGTGCATGTGGAGGTGGCATAAATCTCACCCAAAAGAGAGGGAAGGAGGAAATTTGCATTCACTTCCTCACTGGCATATTGAATGCAGCTTTCCAGTTCACTGCTGAAACCCTGAGCAGGTCCCAGGCACTTCCCTCAGGATCAAATAGGGCCAGCACTGGGGCTTCCTTCTCTGCTGGAGGCTCACACAGCCAGCAAGGAGCAACTCCCTCACTCAGCCCAATTATCATCAGATTAATTTCAATCCACTCCTGTTTATATTCCATGGTATCAGCCTACATAATTCTGTAATGTTTGCAGGCTTCAAAGATTCTCTGTGCTCCAGCCACAAACCTTTTCCTCATTCAGACTTCTCAATACTCTTGTGGTTTTTGCTGTGTCTCACCCACCTCCCTCCAGGCTGCTTCCAGTCTCCTCCTCCTGTGCAATCCTCCAAAGCGCTCCCTGGGCTGACAGTCCATGTGCTGGAGTTAAAATCCTGCAAGCTGCTACTGGAGGCTACAGAGAGCAATTAGGGAGATTAGAGTCAGACCATGGTCGTGCTGCTGCAATGGGTCTGGATGTCCTGTCACCAGCAGCCAGCCTGGACTAAGAGGCTTTTAAATAAGAGAGCATGAGCAAACAGAAAAGCCTGGCAATTGTTGTCTCTGAGATTCCACTTTGACTGTAAGTCCATCAGTGTTTTCATATGTCAACAGTAAACTGGATACAGGGCAAAACAAGAAATGCAAAAGAGCAAGGAGAAAGCAAGGTGGATATAACACATTAATCAGAGGCAAAAGTTGGAGGCAGTCTGCAAACCTCTGCTCCTGCAGGGGCTGACAGCTGTAAATAGCATATTGAAGCCATGGAGGAAGTAAAGAATTAATTACAGTGCCAAGACCCAATCCCACTTCCAGCCACAGGCAGCATTTATTAAGATCTCACTGAGGCAGGAAAGATTGAACAAGGGACTCAGGGGACTGCGAAGGGGAAAAGAATTAATCAGTTTGTCTCAGGAGACAGGAGAAGTCAGATTAAATAAAAACTGGATGTAAAATGAAGGGAGGAACAAGATGGTTGGAAACACGGACCTGTTTGAAGGAGAAACTCTGGAGTCACAGCTGGGAGCAGTCCCAGGGGCTCTGATCCCCCACTACAGAAGCAGGAGAGCTTCGAGGACAAAGGCTGGAAGTTTGCCTTGACTTTTTAATATGTTTGGAAATGTCACTTTTGGGCCTCCTCCTTCCTTTGCCTGGCAGCCACACAAGACATCCCCAGCTCTCCCACCTCTGATCCTTGCCCCAGTTCATCAGCAAAGTGCTCAGATTCCCCATGCCCCACTGTCACTGGGACCTGAGAGCTCTTCCCCAGCCTGCTGAAATTCCCTAATAGCCAAAGGGGACAAGGGAAGCTGCACCCAGCTGAATGAATAGAAGTCCCACTCCCAAAACCAACACCCTAAAAGAAACACTGTTGTCCCTGCCCGTTGTCAGCCCGGTGTTTTCCATCACAATAACATTCAATTATTTCTCTTCTGAAGTGTACAACATTTTCTTCCCTCTTTTTTGCCGTTGCTTTTCTGCCTGTCCCTCTGGGAAAGGTCACTGGGCTTCCACATTCCTGCCGTGTAATGAGCTGTGACAAACACTGGTGACCAGCGCTGGGGTCACAGAGTTTGAGAGGGCGCTGAACACCAACATCACAGGGAGGGAGCCTGTCCCCAGCCTGTGAATGGGCGTCCCATTGCCAAGCTCCTTCCCTTCCATGCAGCTCAGTGGCAGAAACTCTAAGGAAGCCAAATTAGAGACTTTTGTCTTACTCTTCCCGCTCAAAAACCTCAAGCCTGATAGACAGTCATAAATAAAAACTTCTCACTTAATCAAAGTACAGAGTGAATGGGGGAGCACACTTTCTCCTCCTCAGTGAGTTTTTATCTTCAGGAAACAGGAAAGCATTCCTACTTTATTCCATGTCCAGGAACAGGCTCTTTTGGGAAAGCCCTTATGGCAACACAAAATGCATATCCCATACGAATGTTGCTTCAAACCCCAACAGCGTTGATTCAGAAGAGAGACACCAAAGCTCTCCTTGCTGGCTGCAACAGAAACATTTTCCAGTAAAACTGCTATTTAGAAAGTTCCTGACTTTATCATATCAGTCCCTTTCACAGTATGGCTCCGTGCCTGTGTTTTCAGCAAACTTCCAGAGTGTTGGCAATTACTGGTTACAGAGAACAGCAAAGGAAAAGAGGCTCCATTAACAGCTGCATTGGGTAGTAACCCTTAGAATATCAGAAACCTCCACAGCAGGATGGTTTTTTCCTGTGTTAGGCCAAATAACAGCAAAAAAAAAAAAGGTACGTTCTGCTGATTCCATGATGGTATTTCCCAGAAAAACCACTAAACACTGTTTGCTGCGTTAGCTGGAGTTTAACATGCACCAGTGATGGCAGGGAGGGACGTACACTGCATTACAGCCAAGGGGATTTCAAACCTGGTGCTCAAAGGCTGGACAAGGATGGGATGATTCCTTCCATCCCAACTCCCTCATGCCCAGGGGTGGCTGTACCTGGTCACTCCCTCCTGGAACACTTGGCTCTGCCAGCCCCTTCTCCTCCAGGCAGAACTGACCCCAGATTTAAGGTGAACAAACCACCAAGCCACAGCTGCAGGCTGAAAAAACCCCACAAACCCAGGAAAAATTAAAATGCCTCTTTCTCAACACGTGTTATGTTTCAAACCAAACTAGCCAAAGAACTGAAGGGGAAACTGGTGCAGAAATATAATCTGCTTTGGAAAACTAACAAAAATTGGGGGTGCAGGTATGACAGGAAATTATTTCTCCTTTCGCCACTGATAGATTAGAGATAGAAGCTGAAAGGTGGAGGTGGAAGATCCTCCCTGAACCACCTCTGTCTCCTGGGGTCCCATGAGGTCCCAGTTTCAATCCTCCAACTGTACAGACCCAACTGCAGCTGGTGCTGCCCTGTGACACCTCTCGTGTGCTTTGAGGTGACCATTAACTAACCAAGAAAACGTCACTTTCCCGTCAGCTTTTCAAACGTGGCGGTGAAGGACTCGATGCATCTCACTTTAATGCCCCCAGGGCTTGTCGATAGATCCCAAAATTAGATCAGCAGACCCCAGCAGGCTCAGTAGCCTCTCTAGGCTTGTTACGTTAATGAAATGCTAATTGCTGCTTCTGCAGTCTGAAAAAGTGCCTTTGGTCCTGCAGCAGCTTCAGTTAAGCAGTGTTAATTGCCAAGGCTAATTACGTGGCTGTTGCTCGTAGATACCGGTTCAGGTTGGGTCTATAAACAATAAACGCAGCATCCAAAGGGCTCTGCCGGCCCCTCTGTGCTTGCTGTGCACAGCGAGGAACAGCCCAAGTGCTTGGCAGGGAAGGGCTGATGCCACACGTTCTGTACAGGGCAGTACCACCGAGGTGACAACTTCAGGGCAAGAGACCTCGCAGCAAATCTTTTTGCTAAATTTTGAGAGAAAATACTGGAAAAAAAGCTCGTCTTTCCTCAGTTCCATAGGTGAAGGTTTTTATAATTTCATTAACAAGCTTTCCTGAAAGATCTCAAATTTCTTCTGTGATGCAATTAGTAGAAAGCAAGGAGCAAACAGAAGATTTGGGGTTCCCCTTCCCCAAGGAAAGAAACCCCTCTGAATGCTTTTTTGGTTGTACATCCCACCTCTGTTTCATCTATTAAATTCCCAGCTGAAAGGGAGCATTAGACCCATTAAACCACCAGAACTTTCTAATCTCTTTCCAAAAAAACAAGCTTACCATTAGGATGAAATATTTGCTGGTTAGGACAGCCTTGGATAATTGCTCCAAAGGGGTTTTGCTTTGCCAGGCCCCTTGGAAACCACTGCTTTGGGACTGGAGGCAGAAGCAACCCAGTGTTGGCAGCTGTGCTGCCACTGCAAAAACCAGGGAGAACCTTCCCTGGGGCACTGGAACAGCCTGGGAGAGCCACAGGGAAAATCCTCTGGAACTTGGCCGTGCTGCCTTACTGCTCTCCTTGGTGCCAGAGAGGAGCAAAACAAAGAGAGCAGTGCTGTAGGTTATTATTCTGGAAAGAACTTTACAGAATCCTGCGCAGGGAACACGCAGTAAAATAGATTTTATCTCAGATCCAATTAACAGCTGAGTTACGGGACTCCAGTGAAATAAAGGGCAGTGAATCTCCCAGACTATTTACATGATTTATTGGAGCACGGTTGTCTGCAGGAGCTGGCGGCTGCCGTGATGTTTAATTTATGAGGACACGAGGGGGTAAGGGCTCAGTTACCAAGCTGTTGGGGGGTTCCTACCCCAGCACTGCTCAAATTCTCCTACAACAAAGGCACTGACAGCCCCCCTTGCCCCAGGACTGCTGGCTCTTCCTGGGACTCAGTGGCATGTCAGGCACGGCTTTCCAACCGGGCTTGGCAGAACTGCCGCTGGAAAAGCATCACTCATTTCCTCTGACTCGATTCGAGGTTTGTGCAGAGGAAGAAGCCAAAGCGTAGACATCCAGAGGGGAAAAACAGCTGAATTCCCAGCCTTGCAGCTGAACCAGCAGCGAGGGGCAATGCATGTAGTGGGACTTTTTGCAACAAGCCTGGAGAAGCCGAAACACGAGTCTTCTCATCTCTGTTTCTGAAACTTCCCTTTTTTAAGCATCTTCCAGCCCAGAAAAGGATATTTGAGCTGACAGCCTTGGAAGAGCTCCACCATTTGATGTTTGTGTGTTTGTAGAGGAAGCACAGAAGGATTTGCAGTGACAGATGAAATGTGCAGTCCTTCCAACACACCAGTTAAAGTGATTTTGCCTCCTGAAAGCCAAGCTACAAGGTTTCTATCACAGAAACTAACTATTGTGAGAAAATTAAAGAGTGTCCATAGTTTCCTCACAGTGCAATCAGTATTCACGTAAAATAGCTGCTCTCCCTGTCTTGATAGCAATGCAACACTAAGAACAGCTGCTGTTCCTCTTTTTTTTCTCCAGAATTGGCTGATATACAGCAAGAGGAAAACACAGTCACAAGTAACGTGACTGTCTATAACTGGTTTTTTTCAAGAAAAGTGTTTTGGGGGAGGGGTTAACACTTCAATGGTGTTCTGAATATCTGCTAAGATGAGAGGCTCCACTGCCCTGTTGTATCGTCATCACAAACTTGGATGTTCCTGAGGGATGGAGACTCATTAGGATTATTATTTATTGCTAGAGCAGCCTTAGATTTGGCAAGTCCCCTCCCAGCAAGGCTGTGTTCAGTTCTAGCATATGTTGTTTGGATCCATCATTTGAACTTAAAAGCTGAAAGTAGTTTTTCTCTAATGGGTAGATGCGAGCTCTCTTCCAAATCTCTACAGGAGGTGGAAGGCTTTCCCTGGGGGTTGCCTTTTTCTCTTAAGTGTTTCTCTAATGGATTTGGAGAGAAGCAGCACTGACACAGAGCAGAAGGAGCAAAAATCAGCCTTGCAGTTGCAATTTAAAGCTTCTGTTCCTGATCCTTGGCTTCTCTGTTCACCTTATTCAGTCTGAGCTTTCATTAAAAAAAAGGGGAACTTGCTTGTTCCTAAAATCTGACTTAAATAACATTTGGATGCCCATACCTGCAGTCAGAATACTATTTTCAGAGCAAGCCATCCATGAGAAATCAGGTTGCTACATTTATTTTTCTACTCTTGGATAGAGAGCTGGGGATGCCGACAGGCTGCTTGTAAAGAGAACTGCAAACAGGACCAAGTTTTAACAAAGTCATTTGTGCATCCTGCTCCTTCAGATGCAGCCACACAAGTATCCCCAAGCTTTGGCGTTCCTGGGTGGCTGCCAACACGGCCCTCAGGGGCACCTGAAACGTGTGGAAATGAGACACCCGAGCTGGATGGGGAATTACAGGCAGCTGCTGTCGAAGATGTTGTGATCTCTCGTGTCTTAGTTTCGGGATTGCAAGAGAAACAGCAGAAAACATGGATTTAAATGAGAAAAATATTAAATATTAATGCCTCAGTAGTAAAGTCTCTGCAACAGAAAGTGCTGGTTTTTCAACAATATTTCATCCAGTTTCAAGGTTTAAATAAACCCTGTAGTTTGTAACCTGCACACTCATTTTAATTCCCTGCCTGCCTTGGGAATGCTGTGGCACAGGCTGGTGTTTTGGGGTTGAGAGGGCAGCAGCACACAGAACAGAGATGGGTATGGCTGGCTCCTGCAGGAGCAGTAAAATTTGAGTTTCCCCAGCAATCAGAAGAGAGAATTCAGCCTCTCAGGAACACAGGGTTGTACTAAGAATTAAAACCAGGTCTCCCAAGCCACAGGCAGTGCCAAGCCAATCACCCCTCCTGATTAGAAAGGATCATTTTCTCATTTCCCTCATTCAGACTCGCACTGGCAGGGGAGATGATGCTCGCAAATTCAGCTAAAAGCTTTCAGCCACATTCCCAGAGCACCACTGCAACGGTTGCTGCACACAGGTGCCAAAAAACCCCATTATTTGAAATACAGAAGATTTCCAGGGTCCAGGTTCTGTTGGAGCCTCCTGGGAAGGCAGTCTCCAAGCAGGAATCCCTGAGGTAGAGGCAGTGCTGCTGCAGAGTGAGGGCTCAGCAAGGAGCTCCTTTCCATCCTACCTGACCAAGGCTGCCAGCAGAGAAGCATTAGGGGCAAAACGTTGCCTTTGGCTCCTTTTCAAAAGCCTGAATTGGACACAGCCCATTTTATCAGACTACTTGAGGAGGAAATCGGGAGCCAACCCACACCAGCTCTAGAAAAATCAGTGCAACACTTGAGAGTTTCAGTTTTACCGAGTTATTCAAAGTCTGGCAGCCAAGTAGCAAGTGTGAGCAAACAGCCATTAGCACTGTTGTTATTATTATTATTTACCATCCTCAAGCATCCAGTACTGCAGGGTGCCCAGCAGAGGGGAGGAATAGGCAGAAACCTCCAGCCTAGATTTAATCATAGCAAAACAAGAGCTTTTTTGACACATCACACACAGTCTCCATGAGCTCCTAGTCTGAGGACAGTGTTGTTACTGACAGGCATTAAAACCACAACAAGAGCCAGTGTCTTTGCCAGGCACCGGAGGACCTGGTAGTTAAGTTTGCACGAGTTTTGTGTCCCTACAGGTCTGGTTGGCACATACCTGGCACAGTTACCACGGCTCCATGAGCTGGAATGGTCTGATGACTGGTGATCACTGCTCCAGACTTAAATAGTCACGTACAACTTTGATAACCAGCAGCTGCTTGACTCAGCCCCCAGGCACTCCGGGTTTACTCCTGGGAGCTCAGGGCTCGTTCCCCATCAAGCTCCCCCCACCCCTGCTGACAAACTCATCTTTAAAAACTGTGTCAGCTGCGAGGTTGCAGATGGTCGCATTTGCATCAAACAACTTTTAAATTATCATTCAAATTAAATTAAATTGAAAATGCAATGAGCTGTTCCCGTAGATCTCGGCGCACAAAGACAAGTTAATGAAGGTCACATTTGTAACCAGTGAGGAAGGTTTAAACTGTGTCATGCGTAGCATGGGACACCTTTAGAGTAACAGGCCCTTCTAAATAAGGGTAAATTCCTCTTCAAGGCCTTGTGCTGGATTACTCCCTGCCCCCAGGAAAGGCTGGTGTTTGGGATGTCTGCAGCTCAAGACAGAGGTGTTTTGGGTGCAGCAGAGCACCAGCAAAACTCGTTGGTGCCACAGTGTGAGGCCTCAGGCATCAGCCTGGGCCATGCAGGTCCCACCTGCTCTCCCTGCCTGATGCAAAGCCAGACACACCTGAACAGCCCTGGGTAGCTCAGCTTGAGAGGCCTCCAACCCAGGGACTGACTGCAAACATTCAGTCCTCGTGCCTCTGGTTGTAATTGCTCCGTTTACACGCACAAAACCACATTCCTTTTGCCATGCTCTGTGTTCGCAGTCATTGAAAAAGTGCCCTGTCATGGTTTTAGTGACATCCATCATCTTCACGGCTCCGTGTTGTCACAGCGATGTCATACAAATGAGCCATTCCTGGTTCCGTGTGCTGAGCTGACAAATGTGCCCCGTTTGATTTACACGTGGCAGAGCACAGGCTGCCTTCCTGGCAGGTTCCTGCTCTGACAAAACACTCACTGGGAGGGTGCAGAGCCTTGACCCAGTGACCTGAGTCCAGGCAACCCCAGAGCAGAAACCCCCATGAGCCAACCCTGAGCAGAAATTTGTGGTTCCTGTTCTTTCTCCTTTGCACGATGCTGCACCTTATCTGCAGCAGCTGCAGGACACACCACGTGCTGCATCCCTGGAAAGGAACGAGCACTTAGTACCGGGAAATAAATAGCAATGAGACGCACCAAGTGCTCCTTAGCAACAAAGCTCAGCTTCTCACACGTTCTCTGCTCCTCGCTCAAGTGCAAAGTCAGATGCTGAGAGATCAGAGAAACCTGTGAAACGGAGAGCAATAATGGGTAAGATTTTTGGCATCTGGACATAGGCTTTGCATGCAAAGGCTCAAGAGCTGTTGGTTTGCTCCAGTAGGAGGCTGCTCTCTCCCAGAGCAGAGCTGACACCTGCCATCCAAAGGGGACTAATGCGCTTTGCTTTAATGACCCACCGAGGTTTGAGTTGCTGCAAGTGACTGAGTGCATCCAAAATCTTAGAAAGCCATTGTTCTAAAATCCACCTGTCCACACTTGTGCCATTCTAACAAAAGCAGTGAAGCCACAGCTGAATGCAGATGGTAATTCCTTACAAGAAGAATCCCCAGGTTCAGTTCCTGAGCTGAGGACAGTAAGTGGGTTGACCCCATCTGTGGATTCTGCTGCTGAGGGGCAGCTCTTGCTCACTCTGAGAAAAACATTGCGTAGATTTTTCCCTAAATGCCCTTAATGGTTGTAAATCTGAGGAAAGCCTTTCTGATCTCAGTGGATGATGGTCTAATTTGTATGAGCACAGCTGAGAACAAAATCTCAACCTGTGTTCTACTCACAGCCAGCTTTGTGTGATGGCACCTGAGAAACTGCAACAACCGGAATTAAACGATTTTACATAATCCATTCATAAGATAGAGCTCATAAATAATAGCAGGAAAACAAAATGTCAAGCCAAACTGATGAAAAAACAAGCTTGAAAGCTGCCTTACAAATGAGTGGCACAATAGTAGCTGAGCAGTGAATGGTGATTTACTCTCTGGTTTGTAAACCAATTTATTTATCAGTAACTGAAGTTCAAAGATTATGCAAAAGTAACAAAGTCAAGGATATGTGACTAGGAGGAATGTACCTGGATTCAACAAAGGCATTTAAGGCTTTGTCTTCTTTCTGATAACCGCAGAACAACTCTCCATCTCTCCTCTAAAGCCACAGTTCCCTCTGGGCATGGGAGCAGATTTCCAGCCCCAGTTTCTGTGCTGAGTTGGATGGCCCTGATCAAGGAGGTCAGGGTTTACTGGTGCCTTTTGCCACAATCACTGCTGTGGAACGTGACAAGCCCATGACATGGACACAGCTCAGTTCCCACCCCTGGAAAACTCAATGACTTTTCAGAACAGATGAAAACACTGACTGACCACTGAGTTCTCTTGCACAGCATCCAAGTGTTGCCTTTGCACCGTCACTTCAGATCTCCTCAGAATCTCTGTAGGAAGGGAATCTTTCCTCTTTAGAGTTCCATTAGAAACTGCTGATGCAGAATCCATCAAATCCATTAAAGTCCATTAAGCCTGTACAGCTCCTTTTCGTTTTCCTGTGTTGTCTCAAGAATTTGGAAGGCCACAAGCTGTATGTTGCCTGTGCTGGTTGTGTCCTCTGGCTGCAATATCCTGTGTGCAATGTGGATGTGTGGGGTGGAAACATGGGAGGATACAGGGCCCTTTCAATCTGCCTGGATGGCCAGGCCTCTGAATTATGTCACACAAAAATGACAGCAGTGGAATCCACACAACAAATGAAGCCCAAGAAATTTAGCCCCAAATAACCATGTTATTCTGCATCACAACAAATCTGAGTCTGAGACATTTGCTCTTTAGTCAGTTGTGAACTGTGCAGTCTTCCCTAATACCTACGCCAACAGGAGACACTTAAATTATAACTACATATACATTAAAAGAAGCTGAAGATGATGGTACTGACAACTTCCTTGTCTGTTGGCCTGAATGAATATTCACAACAGATTAATGTCCCAGAGCCTTTTACAAACCTCTGTTAACACATCTATTTCCATATGTACGTAAAGGATAATTCCAGGTAACAGCATGAAATGTTATTTCTATGATAAAACAAGGCACAACGATTCTGTGCAACCCAGAATGATCAGGGGCTTTGGGCAGGGCAGCCTGGCTGGGGCACAGGATTAATCTTTGCAAACTAATCAAGCCAAGTGGAGAGTTTAAGCCAAGGTTGTTCCAACAGGCAACGTGGAGTGACTGTGATGAATCCTCATGACACCCTGGTGAGGATTGGTGATGGATAAACATGCAGCATCTCAGCCTCTCGCAGATCGCGGGGACACGCCTGGCACAGCCCAGAGGTCAGAGCCGAGTGTGTGAGACTCTTGTCTGGTTTGTTGCAGCCTCCTGGGAAATTTGTTTGGGTTCGGTTAACTTGACTTTTAAATGCAGGCATCCTACGGAAGGAAACTTCCCTGAATGACAAGTCTGATGTAGTTAAACAAAACCATTTTTGAAATGCAGAACTCCAAACGTGATTAAAATGCAGGGTTCCCAATGTATATTTCATCAAGGCTAACCACGAGCAGTCCTTTTAAAGTATCTCCTTTGATGGCTGGCTGTTTATTTGGATTCAGTGAATGCGGGTTTGGTGAAAGAGGGTGTCAAACAGGTCAAGAGGCGAGACGGACACTGTGCCCTGGAAATTCAAGCCTCTATTATCTCGTCTCCATGGGATTTCCCTTCCTACATGGAAAAATGTGTGGTAATGCCACAGCAACAACAAAGGAACAAACATAGCAGGACATGTCTCTGCTGTTTAAGGCTTACTCGACTGGGTTTGGTAACCGACTGCATTTCCAGAACTGTTATTTTGCTTAGAGGAGCATAAACAAAGAGAATATGAACTAAAGGCACAAGAAATAAGGATGAGCAGCTTTCCGTCTCCTCTTTGAGGATTTGTCTGTAAGGCAAAAGCTGCCTTATAAATATTAAGGACGAGTGGAAAAATCCTCATTTTAATTTAAAACCAATTCCTCTTCCCCGTCTCGTAGCACATTTATAAAAGAAGGTTCCGTAAGCCCCACGATAAACTCCTCACCCCGTGTGGGTAAGCACAGACGTCTGCAACTGCACATATTCCCTGCCAGCCAGTTCCCACAGACAAGATCCACTACCTGCTTGTGAGGCAAAAGGGGTTTGCTGAAGGATTCAGGGGCTAAACTGTCCTTGGGAAACCAGGATTTCTGTGGAGAGCCACAGAATGGGAAGAGGCTCCTCTAAGTGCAGCACTTCGGGCTGGGCAGCTCCCTGGTGTGGGGATCCTGCTCTTGGATGCCAGCAGGACATCGAGGAAGGCATGAGCTGCTTTTTTCCCCTGTGGATTTGATCCAGTGTGTCCCAGGAGTGCACAACTCACCAGCAGGGCTCTTAAAGCCTTTTGTAAACGGTAGGTCAACATGATTTATCAACACCAGTTTATAATCATGACACTGATCTGTCAGTCAGCGACCCCAGAGGAAAGTTTCTGCAGCCCTCCCAGAGCCTTAAAGATCCTTGACATGAAATGCAAGGCTGCCTGAGCTGCCTCCTGACCTTACTTGTAACCTTCCTCTCACAAGCCATTATTCTTCTCACCCTGAGCCCATCAGCACCTGCCGTGGAAGGGGCCTCGGCTTAAACTCACAGTCTGGCTGTTGTCTTTCAAGGCAGCTCCTTATCAGAGGAGACCAAAGTCATGCCAAGAAAAGACCTAAGAAGGTGTGTGTATGAAAGAAAAAAGTCCCTCCAGTTTTCAGGAGAACTGGATAATGATATCTAGAGTTCATGGTCACCCAGTTTTTGACGGAGTAAACGTCTGAGACTGGGTTCCAGAGCCTTCATTTGCAGGTCTATTTTCTCACCCATCACAGGCTCTGCAGGGCAGTACCTTGGAGCTCAACCCCTGCCCCCTTACCCAGTATTACACCAAGTCTGGTTTCACTGTGAGTTTCTTTGACAAGAGTAACCAAAGGTGGACCAAAGGTATCCAGAGCCCATCCAAAAAGCAAATGGAAGAGATCCCAACACGCCTCAATAATCAACCTGAGCATGTGACTGAGAAACTCCCTGGTAGGGCTTCATCCCTTCATAAAGAACAGCAACTGCACTAACCATGTGAATTCTCTAATAGTCTGATACATGTTGAAATCATTTCACTGGGCATAAAAAGACGTATCATGAGATTAACACTTCAAACAGATTGAAAACATGTGGCTTTGGGAAGTGGATTGGTTAGACAGCCAGCTTTTGCAGGGCTTTGCAGGGTTATTTTCCCCTTTGGATTAATCTGCTTGACTACAGAATAAGTATTTTCCTGACCTGCCAGCAGAGACAATATTAATAGTTTCTAATTCTTTAGTCAGCAGAACAATAAGGCAAATGCGTGCTTGGGATTGGATAGAGCGGAGTCTTTATGATCCTCCAGCATCCCTTTAAATTCTCCTTCTGTCACTTGCAACAAAACAGGCACTTTTTGGTATGGAAAACACATGGCACGCAAAGAAAGAGGAAAAATAAGCCTGCCACCTTTAAAGGCAGAACTGCCCTCAGATTTATGGGGTTGTGGCTAAGGAACAGAATTACAGCTGATATCTCTTTATGGGTGGTTGGGAAAAAGTGAATGTATTTCATATACCATTATGTACTATTATACACTGCTTTGTCATCTCAAAGAGATATTAGATGGACTTTTTTTCATTAAAATGCCATTAACAAATGAAATGGGTGGGAGGAGCCATTGACTTGATAGTGGTAAATGACCTGATCACAGGTGAGTAATAACAATTGTGCACCAGCAATGATCAGTGCCAACTTGACAGATAGCTCAGATTTGACCTGTAATATTTGGCATCAAACCTCATTTCTATGCACCCAGCTTCATGCCTTCCATCTTTATCACCCAGTGCATTTTCTTTTCTGAGAGCAGCCTGATTGCTACTAATCTTCCAGCCTGTAACCTAATGCTCTCTCTTTAAATGAAGTTCCCATATTGTTAATAAAGAGTCATTGTGTTCGCTTATCTCCCTCCTCTCCACAAGTGATAGCAGTAAATCTGACTTCTCAATTAACCTGTGCTGAATTAGAATCTTTATGATCAAATTGGTCGATGTGGATTTTTTTTTTTTATTTTGTTTTTTTTAAAATCTGGACTGGTTGAAACTCAGTGGGAATGAGGATTTGTGAATCTCACCAGAGCCTGGCTCTGTGTGTCAGACTGCTGGGGTATACACAGAGGAGAAGCCATTTTCCTGTCATTCTTACAAATTGCTCCTCTTCCTGAAATTTTCCAAGAAGGAATGAACACGGCACCGTGTTGCAGGGAAAGCAGCAGAAATTAGATCATTTACACCATGGAAGGATGTTTCACAGATGTAGCAAACAAGGGCGAGTACGGCACAGACCTGGCTGTAAGACGGGCCAGACTCTCCATGGATTCATTCACATTATCATGGGCGTAAGCAAAAGCTTAAATTACAGTCCACATTATGTAAAGCTTTGAAGAGGACTGGACATCCGTACAGGGTTTTGACATTACCTTCAAAAACTGAGACACTGCTTGGCAGAAAGCAGCTCTTGCTTTTGGAGTGTTAGGGGTGAGTAACACTCATGATGATGTTGGGTTTTAGGAAGCTTTACTGGTAAGAGGAAATTGTTACTAATTTTTACATTTCACAGATAGACCCCCCCATCAGGAAGTTTTGCCAGAGCACACACTTGCACTGACTCCTGTGTGCAAGATGTGCTGCAAAACTCCAAGAAGTGCATACTAGTCCTAAGAATACTTCCTTACTGATGATTTCAGCAAATTTCAACATATACTTTCTTTCCCAGCAAATATTTATGTTTTCCTTGTTAGATTCTGTTTGAATTCCCATTATTTCAGGACCGCTGTGTAATGTTTGCAGAGTGTTTCAAAGCATCTCCCAGTAAAAAGACATTAAGGTAATGTACAATACTATAAAAAATAGGCTTTTTTAAGCAAGTCTTCGAATCATTTTGCTCTAATGACAGCAGGGCTCATTAAACAGCTGCATCTCCTGCACACACTGGGGATTTTGGCAATGCTGGTGAGCCTGCAGTTTGTAACAGCGCCCGGTGTGACCCCGGGATGGCACAAGGAGCAGGAATGTCACAGCAAGGCTCCCCCCAGGACGAGGGGCAGTCTGGGCAGTGGCTGCCTCCCCTCACCTCTGCTCAACACTCCTGACCCACTTTGGGGTGTTCACAGCTGGGGGAACCCACTCGAGCACTTGTTCAAGCTGCTGAAAGTTCAGCTCTTTATTGTGTGGAGGCAAAACATTCCGGTCAGTCCACCCAGGCACACTGGGGTTTGACTGGGGCTCTGGAATTTGCCGCTGGACATTCTGGACTATGGATTTGTCTGCAAGTCATTTCACAAGGTCCGAGGAGTTACATCCTCCGCGGGTCACTGAACACAAGCGAACTTTTATCAAATATTGTTCCTTCAGCCTTTCACTAAGTGTGTACAGAACACAAGGCTTCCAGGCTCCTGAATTAAAGCTGTAAATTCCAACTGTCAAAGCCCAAAGATGTTGGCCCAGGCAGCAGGTACCTTTATGACATTTCCTTATTACAAGCACTGAGGTGCAATTGCTCATGGAGGGCGTTAAATCAAAGTGTGGACGGAAGCTGTGACAGAAACACTCCGGGTTCTGCCTCACCTCAGGCACAGGCAGAGTACCGGCAATTAACCTGCTCGGCTGGAGATGCTCTTCTTTGGGAATAAATTCAAGCCTACGGAGCAACTATTCCCTCAGGTTTGCAGGACAGGATCTGCTGCGCAGCTCCAGTGAGCTGTGACCTCCCCAAACATCCTCACTCCAGAAACACGGGAGAAAGTGAATTGGTGAAGTTAGTGATGCTGGAAAGCTGCTGCTGTGCGGAGCAGGTGACATGGTTATTGGTTGTACCTTACCCCAAGTGCAGGTACAGCGATTCTAACAGGAGCTCAGCATGAGACAGAGGTTTGGTCACCTTTAATGAGATAAATCCCTTGGAACAGCAGAGGAAGATAAGGATCAGCCTCACTCAGCCTTCCCATCAGAGGAGTTTACCTGGGCTCTGTTGTTAATTGCTCCACTCATTGCTTCTTTATAGTCCATCAAGGTTAATTCTGTCCCTGGATCCAGTAATTAGGTTTTTATGCAGGGCTAGCAGAGCTCCTAAGGCTCTGGGTAATTTAGGTGATGTTTTCTCCTGCCAAGCTGGCGTTTGTCCTGTTGTTGTGGTGGCGCTGCTAAAGCACACGGTCACTCGCTGGAGTAGAGCACAAGTTTATGGGTTTAGAAGGACAGGGTTAAAGGACAGCGTTCATTTTATATTTCTTCTGCAGCCTGAAACGCCTTAAAATTGCTGCTGAGAAAGCAGATACCTCAGAGGAAAAAAAAATCTTACAAGGGACACGGAGGCAAAATAATAATTTCTGAAAGTGTTTGAGCCAAATGGAAATGGTGACGTTGGGCAACCAGCCTAAAAGGAGCATTGTCTGTCGGGTACTGAAAGAGCAAAGTTTTTAGGCTGCGTAAAAAGGGGAGGATTCTGTAGGGAAAGAAAAACTGCTGGTGTCAAATACTAATCTACTAGTCATACTGAAAGAGAATTGTGGTCCTTTGTAGATACCTGGGCCCAAAACCTGACCTGATGAGGCCGGTGGCAGCATTTCTGTTGACTCAGTATGTGCAGGATTTCATTCTAATTCTTAACTGTTTTTATTTCCTGTAAATAATCCCGCCTAGAGCTGGGGAACAGTTTTAAGCGAGGGTTTATTACTCAGTGCATAACTATCAGGCATTAATAAATCAGTAGCCAAATTAAATAACCACCTTTTAGCGATTATATTTCAGCCTTCCCATTTATTTCTGGTTTTCCTCTCTCTCACGTTGTATTGAAAACAAGTCAAAAATGCACATTTTCTGGCAATTTTGGGCTGCCATGAGAAGTGAAACGGCCACTCAGTTCTCCACCAGGAGATCCCTGCCGTGCGTTCAAGGCAGTGCCGGAGGCAAAAGCTCAGCTTTGGTTCTCTTCCCTTTCTGCTGATCCCATGAAATTGAAAAAGCAAGTGGAAAAATATCCGAAGATCCCATCACATTTTCTCCAGTTTAAAGTACTAACTGTGGTGTTATGCAAAAGCCTGGGGTAAGCCTCAAAGCTGGATCTCTTACACAGCAATTTCCTTGAGGAGTTGCTGGATCACATTCTTGTGCGGGTTTCTTCTACACACGAGTATTTTATTGCCTCTGTTTATCCCAGCGCCCTGGAATTCATTTATCTGACAGAGATATTTCCATGACTGAGCTTCCAAATGTAAAGAGAAAAAGTCTGACACATCTGCTTTTAGTTTGGCTAACTTGAAAACGAACACCAGGGAAATTATGTGAGGATCCACCTCGCTCCTACCAAACATAGCCCTGCAAACTTCTAGGTGGCAACAATTGTGCCAAACCACAGAATTAATGACTCTGGTGGAGGGGAGGAGGGATTGCCATCCGTGGGCAGGCACCTCTCGGGTACTAGGAACTCAGGCAGGGATTTAGATCAGCTGGTGGAAAAATCCTTTAAATCTCAGAATTTGTTCCCGAGTCCCTCGCACAGTAACAGATCCTGCAGCTGAGACCTCGTGTCCCCCCCTGACGGATGAATCCAAGGAAGGAGCGGGGATGGCTTAGTTTGGAAGCTTCAATGCATTTATAGTCTCTCAAATGAATGTGGGGCCTCTTTCTGCCTTTGTCAGACAAAACCCTCAAGGAACTGGGACCAAGAACAAGTGCTGTTATGTCCTGGTGCTGGTTTGGTGGGGTTTTTTTTCTCTTAGAGGGAAAATGAGTTAAATGAATGGAAACTTCTGGCCCCTGATGGCTGCTGGGTGCACTTAGGGTTCATCGTTTGCCCTGCCTAGATGCACATCACTTCTGCCAGAACAAATGAGTATTTCCCTGATTAATCAGGAGCCCTCAGGGACCTGCTCTTTCTGCACATACATTATGATCATTAAGGAGCCTGACTATCCTGTGCTTGTTGCAGGATACGGAAAATGCAAAGCAAATTGTACCAACTATATTCTGTTTATTGGACACATCTCTCTGTATCTCTCAGTAGTGGTGTCATTCAGTATCCTGAGATGACAAATGATGTATTTAAGTTCATTTTTTCCGTGCTGCCTCATAAATGCTATTAACTCACACACTTGAATGCGGTGGGGCTGTTTCTGGCAGTGCTGAAGGAAGCCCCTGTCACACAGTGCCTGCCTGGGGCCGTTCTCACTGCTGAGCTCGGGGGTTGGCAGTCCCAGCACCGGGGCCTGGGGCAGAGGGGGGGTCCCAGCTCTCAGCAGGGCAGGGGGAGCTGGGCAGGCACAGCTGAGCGGCCGTGCCTGAGGCTGAGCCCCAGCTGCATGGCTGGCCTTCCTCCAGCAGCATCCTCCCACCCCACTGACACTTAGCACCAGGTCACCAGGACCTGCCAAACCAGGACGGGCTCTCTGAGGGTTTGCAGGGCTCAAACTGAGGGTTTGCAGGGCTCCCTCTGTGCTCCGGGCTCAGCCAATCCCTCCCACACCCAACACGTCCCACAGGCCAGGGGTGCTGGGCAGGACTCCCTTGGCTCGGACCCAGCAGCAGCACAGGGATAAGAGCAGGACAGAGTCCTTTGCTATATTTGAATACACACCTTTCACTTTGCAAACAAATTACTGGTGAAATCACATTTGACAGGCTGCAGAGTAATTGCTGGTGAGCAATGCTTGAGTTCAGGAGGCAGCCGTGACTGCACCTTCACCTGACAATTAGGGGCTTGTCCCATCCCAGCAAGTGTCTCACCACTGTATCATATTGGACACCTAATTAAACAGCAAATTAACATTAATAGGCCCCCCTTCCACTAGCACAACCACCTAATTCTGGTACTGTGTAAAGTTTTAGTGCAAAATAGATTATTTGGGTTTGGACAACAGGATGTGTCTCCTTCCTGCCGAGCACTTGGCCCCTTTTGGTTTAGGAAACTGAACAGAGCCAAACCCACTGAGTGGGAGAAACTGCCACATCAGTCTGTCCACTGTGATGCTTTTCTCACATCAAAGAGAATTTGGCCGTCTGATATTGTCCCCTGCTGGGCCTGTATTGATTTCTTTTTTAAATATTAAAATATAAGATGCAGTGCCCACAAAAAATTAGGGGAAAAAATCATCCTGGAGCCCAATATAATCTGTGATGTTTAAAACGCTACCTATTGATTATATGAAAGGGGAGAGAAATACGCATTGTTTGATTACAAGATCTGAGCTTCACTTCCCTGATCCCCTGGGCTGGAGGGCACTGCTCTTCTGGCACTCTCACAAGTTAACAAGTTAGCTCAGAATTCAGAACTGGAGCTTCAGCAGGTGAAAAAGAGAAGAAAGCGACACTGATTTGCAGTTTCTTTACATAAGAATATATTCAGAGATTCCCTAGCTGTAGCTGGGGCCTTAAATAGTTGGTTTGTTAAGAAAGTTCAATGTTTATTTAAGTATTTCAGCTCTCCTTAAAAAAGAAAATCTAGAAAATACAGTTCAATGTCCAAAGACCTACAGCAGTATCAAACAATGGGAATAATACAGATGTCCTTGAGTGGAACTGTTTCTTACAGAGATAAGGTGGTGATTAATGGGAAATTTGTTCTTGCCAGGGGTGGCTATCAAGTGTCAGTAAATAAATGCTGTGGTCCCATTCCTGCAGTCTGCCTACCATAAATATTATTAAGTCTGGTAATAGAGAGCTGCAACACTGCTGGCCATTCTGAGGTTAACACTCTGAAAACACCCTTGCCCCCAAGGTTATTTTGTTGATGATGTCATTTACTATGATGCCACAGGAAAAACAAATGGCACGGCAACCAATTCAATTCAGTTTTAAAATAATTTCCAGGCTAGAATGCTGTTTCCTGGTGGTGCCACTGCACCTCGTCAGAATCAGCCACAGATCTGAACCTCAGGGAATGGAACTGCCGTTATGAAGCTGGATTTTAAACCTGATAGAGTGCTGGAGCAAATAAATCTGGGTTATGCCCAGTGGTGCACGTTCTGCAGCAGCTCCTCTCCTCCCTGAGCCCTCGGGGGGAAGCAGGACACTGCCAGGAGGCACCGGCCTCCCGCCGTCCTCCTCAGCACTGCCTCGAGTTACTGGCACAAGGGACAGGATTTCCAATGCAACCCTGACAGGAGACAGGGAAAAAACTCCCTCCCCCACAGAGATATTCAATTGTCCCCACAGTTTATTTATGGATTTTTTATTTCATGGTCCAAATGTATTAACTAAGTTATTCTGTCAAGAAATAGAAATGATGATCATTTGTTAGCTGCACGGCTTGAATAATGGTATCCCAGTGTAATAAAGTTATTGAAGGGATTTATTAACCTGATGAGGTAACTCATTAAATCCTTCAAATGCATTAATGAAGGAGGAAGTCTGGGCCTTTTGGCATAATTGGAGATGAGAAATTGTGCAGCTGGACCAACCTGATAAGTATGATCAGATATCCCAAATCACTTTTACTTAGTTTGTAATTTGAGGCATTTCTGTCTTTACTCTGGATTTCGACATAATTTTTCTAATCTCGGTAGCTCTGCCTCAGAATTCAGCTCTGTTCTTTTGTCACTGTTTGAGGGAGGATGGGTCAGAGCACAACACGCAGCGGATCTGCCCCAGGACCAGCCCTGGGATCTCCTGCTGCATTTCCAGGGAAGCAGCAGTTGCTGCCCCATTTCCCAGCTGCAGAGCATCTGCTTTAAGCCAGAGTCGATTCCATCTAGAACGTTTCTAATGGTTAGGAAAACCACTGCAGTGGCAGCACCGGGTACACCTGCACTCTCTGCAGCACTAAAACCCTCCCCAGCACCGAGGGAGCGTCAGTGTTGGAGGCGCCGCTAAACCCACTCCAGCAGGAGGCTGTTCCCCCATCTGGCTGCGGCTGTGTGGCACCTGGGCTGGGAGGGAGGGGAGCTCGGGAGCACACGGTTATTTCCAACACGACTTGTGGTGTTGCTGATTTATGGTGGGCTGGAATCAGCAGCGTGAAATGAGGGTTGTTACAGAGCTGTTCTTTATGATCAGGTGGCAGGACGTGTGCTGCTGCTGCTGCTGACTGATGACATTCACAGCACGAGGACGTCTGAGAAATGGGAAACTCTGGTTTCAACCCCCTGTCGATGAGTTTTTATAAGGAGATTTGAAAACATGGAATTTGTGTCTTCCCGGTAGTTCCTGCACCCTGGGAAAACCGAATCTGGCCTTTGCAGCTTAAGTCAATTAGGAGAAGGATGTAGGATGTCTTTTTTGGTTTAGGCATGTATTTTTCATGGTTGCATTGCAGATAAAAGGCCGTTCTGTCAGGGATTCTAATCACCTTTCAGCCATGTATGTAAAACACGCGTCTCTCAAGGAGGTAATGAATGCGATATCCCTGAGGCTGGAAGGATGTGAATGAGGCTGGGATGTGAAGTGCAGCTGGAATGAAGTGGGACGTGGCCGTTCCTGTCACACTTTCGGCCACCACATCTCTGTCGTGTGTGAGAGCAGGTACAGAGTGAGCAAAGGCAAAGGAAATCCACTGGGCAACGCTTTACAGTAAGGTCACCTCTGGTGTAAGGCTGGTGTTTAATGTCCACCAGCTTCATTATAAATCTGTTTTCATCAGTGTCTGCTCTGCTTAAATTGTGAGTCTTGGGAGAGGTGAAGAGATTGATTTAAAACAGGCCTGTGGGGTGAACAGGTGGGGGGGAGAAGGGAGCAAATGTGTCATGTCGAGTCATGACATTTCAGGTGATCTACACATCAGTGCTGCCTTCAGGACCTCAGCCCCGGTTCTAAATGGCGATTTAAGGACTTGGATTTGACAGCCAGAGCGGGAGCCAAGCCCTGCTGCAGCCTGGGCAGCATCTCCCGTCCCAGGTGAGCTGGGAGGAAAGGCAGGATCATGTGCCTGCTCCTCACTGCTTCCAGCTGCACATGGACCCTGCTGACACTTCCCTGCTGGGGAATGCATCAGATGGGGAGCTGAAATTGCTCCTGTTCTTAGCCAGAAGATCACAAGAAGCAGCATTGATTTAAATTTCATTCCCTGCTTGTGCTGTAAGACTGTACCGGTTTTGGCAAGGGTAGGTTAATTAAGAAGAGAAGGAAAGTGTTTGCCACCCTTATTTCCATTTGTAGAAACAGAGCTGCAGAGTTAACCAGTGTGCAGTGCTTGGAAAATGTGCACCATGGTATGTTTACCTAAAATAGAACAACTAAAATAGTCACTTTTTATCAGCACCTCTTAACTGTTGAATAAAATGTAAAGGGAATACGATACATCCCGAACATGTTGCTCTCAGCTAAGGAATCTAACACTTAAATTATGTCAATATTGTATTATTCGTGTGCTTCTGTGTTTGCTGCTCTGAACAGATGACATGAACGCCACTTAAATGATTTTAAAGAGACCAACAGAAAATCTATATAATTATTGCAGCAGTACAAAAGAGGAAAATCATCATGGTTTCCAAAGGAGGGGGCATCTGACAGTCCTCATTTCTTAGCTCTCTGACTCTTGTAGAGTTTGGTGTAACCGCTGCTATTCTGAGACACATCAGCTCTTGTCTCTCTTTTACAGTCAGCTAAAGAGGCCGTATTTCTTCTAACCTTGCCAGTGACAAAACACACTCCTTCACTTCAGTCCCCACAGCGCTACATCATTGCAGCCTGTTTGAGTAAATGACACGCAGCTCTATAACTGCATGATTAGGCCCATAGATTACCAGATTACAGCCATAAATCTTCACCACAGCTACCCCTGGCGTGGCAGGAATGGGGAAGTTTCATCATTTGTTCTCGTGGAGAAAACACGCTGTGAAATGCAGCCTCAAAGGTCACGGGGATGGCATTTCCTTTTGTGGCCCTTAATAAACTCGCAGCTAATGCAGTAATTACCAAGCCCAATTACCTCGGTGATGGCTTCAGAGAATTTTTATTGCAAAGTCTGGGTAGTGAGATTCCACTCCCTTCAGTTAATAAGTGAGGTAGATTCGGCTGTTCCAACAATTGTTAAGACATTTCTGAAACAAGCTGTTTGTGGAATGAGGGGGAGTGTGAGTCTGAGTGTGGGAGTTGTGCCAACAGAACCTGGAGGGGGTATTTAAGTGGCACTAAGAAGATGTGTGTAAAAAGGTGCACATGCACCCTTATTTCAGTGCTGCTTGATTTAAAAGAACCTGTTCCTATTCCACCTCAGACAAACCCAAATCAGCCAAAATAGAAAACATTGATATTAATATATTTCCCTGTAGTTTTGCATACATGTACATAAATAAAAATACAAGTTGCTGTATCTGATGCAGTTCCTTGGCCTGTGAGCTGGAGTCACATCCTCAGCATTTATTTAAACACAGAGTTTGGAGACCTTGTACAAACGAATCCTTTGTGAGCTGCAGAGGGTTTGACAAGCTGCACAGCTTTGGTTATAACTACATTTATATTGCAGCTGCGAAGTGCAAACTCGTGAGCTGCACCATTTAGAAGAGCTAGAGAAGGAGCTGCCGTAATCTACTTATTTGGCACCAGCCCAGCACTGATGGATGCTCCTCAAATCCCAACGTGTGTGACTGAAGTGAGCCAGTGGAACAGTTCTCTACAAAGAAGGGCTGAACTGTGCTGTGTCAGAAGTGGCTGGGCCATTATGAGGAGCTCCAGCTCTTTGTTCAGTCACAAAGGAGGGCCGCCACATCTTCACACCAAGGATAGGGGCATTATTATCCCTCTGCCTGCTCTTCATTTGGGTTTCCTTGGAGGGGGTAATTGCTGGGGCTGCTCCCAGGAGTCTGAACTGCAGGTCCCTGATCTGCACCTGCCGGGGGTTCAGCATTTAACTGTGTTTAACTGTGGGGCCTGTTTGTCTGCCCCCCCGAGTTTGGTTTGTGGAACAGTGAGATTTTGTCTGGGTTTTTATCAGTGACAGGTCACTATCCTGTTTATTTTACAGTCACTTTCCTGTTTATTTTAGTTGTAAGTAACAGGCATTTAAATGATGCCTGCTGATTTTAGATATATTTCGGCTCTCCCCAGATTACTCTTGGTACTTCCTCCTCTTCTGAAGAAGTCAAAAGGAAATTGCTAATTTTGATGATTGCCCAAAAATTCCATCATCCTTCTATTTGTGCACTCATGTGCAGCTATTGCCAGCAATAACCCTGGTCCTTATTTAGCTGATCTTTATCTTTCCAGTTTTCAGAAGAGATACACAGGTACCTCCTTTTTTGTACAAGGGAATTTGAACCACCCATGTCCAAAATACTCCAAATGTAGAAACGACAAAAATATCAGCATCTGCTTTCTGATTTTGAATTACGTGAGAAAAATCACATAAAAATAAAGAAAAGCTGAAGAGGAGCCAATAAGAATATTGGGTTAATAAAATGTATGAACCTGAGAGAAAATGCTTTCTTCAAAGCCAACTGGTTGTGCACATGAAGAACTGCCAGCTTTAATAAGGGAGGTAATGGATTATACGTAAGAGGAAACTTGATGAGTGAAAATTGCTTTGGGAGATTAAGCTCTGTCAATAAAAATCCTCCAAGAAGACATAAGGCTGTGATAATCTGTAATAGGGTTGGAGTAACACTCTTGCTCGCCCAAGATTCAGCCCTAATTCCAATGATTTCCTGATATGTCCCATAAGCTTCCAATTAATCCATCATTGGCACAAGTGTCAAGAATATAATTCACTCCTAAAGTAAGCAAATTAAACTCCCAAGGCAAACTAATCTGCTCAGACCAGGTAATTTCAGGAAGAGATTTCATGCACATCATGTTTTACTGCTGGGGATGGTGTTACTCTACACATCACCTGAACATATTAACAGGTACAATGCAGTGAAATAGCTCTGCCCTCTCTATTTGTGACCCACTCTGGGTTTACACCCATTTCAGCATCAGCATGGAAGGGTAAACACCAGCTTAGCCAAGAGTAAACATTCCTGCTTCACAACACACAAAACTATGCAATTATTGTGTTTGTTGTGCTGAAAACTCCACCAGTCCTGCCAAAAGAAGTGGAAATGGAACAGCCTGGTTTATTTGTCATGGTATCCAGGAGTGTTGTACATTGGTGCCCTCTGCACACACTCCAGAGAACTGCATTGCTCTGCTTTAAAATAAACTACAAAACGGTATGTGAGAGATTTAAATAATTAAACAGCTTTACAGGAGCTTAATGAAATGAATAAACCATTGCCACGACAAGGAGTTAGAGATTATTAGATACATATTAAAACAGCAGCAAATACTCTTTTCCCGGAGTAGAAGTGTCATTGATTCAGTGTTACCACCAACAACTTACAATTTTGTCCCTAAAAAAGCCCAGATTTCCCAAAAGAAGTGCCCTCCTTTGTTTCCTTTAGAAACCAACACATTCAGAAATGCATTTTCAAAAAACCAGTCCTTGACTAACAAACCCTCTCA
The DNA here is from genome assembly GCA_013390025.1 of Pitta sordida. NCBI lineage: Eukaryota > Metazoa > Chordata > Aves > Passeriformes > Pittidae > Pitta > Pitta sordida. The sequence goes on along the minus strand of WEKX01024179.1, from coordinate 1,068,561 downwards.
GAGCAGAAAGTGCCACGAACCATCTGGCTGTAGGACACCAGGGAAGCAAAGAGGATGAGACTGTAACTGTTGGGAGGGCAGGGGATTAGAAAGGAGAAATAAAACCAGACTTACTGCTGGCCCAGAGTCCTGGCCTTGCCTTGGGTTTGCCCCGCAGCCGCCGGTGCCTGGGAGTGACTGGGGAGGGCTCAGGTGATGGGGCCCGGCAATAACAAACACCTGGGAGAACTGAGCTGCCCAGCACTCAGCAGGAACTACCACATAATAAAACAAACCAAAACAAAGCATGTTTTGAACAGCCCCAATAGCTGAGTCAAAAAACCCCTCAACTATCAATTTATTAGCAAGACCCAAATGTGTTGCGAGGCTTCGTCCCCGTGAGTGACAGCAGGATGACAGCAGGACGGGTGACACGCACTCAGTGCTGGACTCTGACACCTCTCAAAGTGCTGTTTGTTGTTGGAAGGCCGGGCAGGGGCGGGAGCGTTCCCCGAGGAGCCTGAATGGAGCCCCGCTGGTCCTTTGTGTGCCCGGCGCCCTCCCCGCGCTGCTGACAGACCGCACCATCACCGAGCCAGCAGCACCCAGCCTGAGCTCGGCTGCTGCGGAGAACAACGGGCTGTTCAATATCTGCAGCCTTTGTAAGAAAGGGGCGCCTAAATGAGAATAATGAGGTCAGTCTATGACATGCCCGAGGATATGAAGCCGTGGGTAACTGTGTAGCCCGTTTGATTCGTGAATACACACATTCAGCTGTGACAGATTATTGCCAGCCTTCAAAAACCCCCAAAGCTTCTTCCGTGAAATCACACCACGCAACATCAGCGCCAAGGGGTAATCACAACACAGTGTCAGTGTCAAGCACATCCTTCAAAATAATTCCGTGTAACCCAATCAGAAAGAAAACATGGTTGGATGGACACGTGAAGCAGAGCAAGGGGTTGAGGCAGCGTCAGAAAAACAGCAAAATTTAACAGTTAGCAAAGGATTTTATGATAAAAAAGATTGTTTCCAATTCTGCATATTATTTTTCACCGAATGAGATGCAAGGAGTAGTTTGCTTTGAAAAGGTGAACAAACTGAAACTTTAATTTTAGACCTGATTCTTGCTTAGAGCAGTGGCTGCTTCTCTTACAAGTGCAGCAGTTGCTGCTTCTCTTCAAACTGGCTGACTTTGCCGGTGATTTACAGCAGGTTTTGCACCCTGGGGCTATTTCCAGTCCGGGTTGGTCCATGCTGAGCACACTCTGTGCCCCCCAGGCTCTCAGGCTGTTCCTCTCCCCAGCTGTACCAGTGGGCAGTGCTGGGGTTTTATCCCTCTCATCATCAAACGTTCCATCCTTGTATCTCCTCTGACTCTGCCCTCCTTCCATTTCATGTTTTTCAATCACCCCCTGTCCTGTTGTAAGGGATGTGTGTCTGTCTGAGAGGGTGGTGACACATTTGGGTCCTGGGGAGCTCCATTCCCAGCAAGGAGCTTCCCCTCACACCCCTGTGTGGGCCAAGGTCCTGCTGCTCCAATTTCGCTCCTTTTCATTTCCATTTTCTTTGCGAGGGGTTATTAACTCAGCAGTTCCATTCGGACTGGAAGGAAAGGTTTAATTCAAATATTATGGGGTTCTATGGACTGGATGTGTTAAAACTTTTTGACTTCATCGAGTCCTTAAGCTTATTGAAGTGGTTTTTAATTAAAAAAGATTAATGAATCATTGCCCTCTTTTTAGTGGATACTTTTAAGATTTAGCCTCTCCAATATTATAATTGGAGTGATGTGTACATGCCCTACCTGAAAGGCAATTACAAACACAGAGAAGAGCGTGTCGTGTTTGTTTTATCCTCCTAATGTTTCATTAGATGTTTGCTGGTGATGAATTATCTATCAGCTCAAACATAACTGTTAATTCTGATTGCTGCTTCTCCTGAATCACTCCTGAGTCTGAACAAAGCAAAGAATGGGGAGAATGGGAGGGCAGATCTTCTCTGTAAAATATGGGAAGTTCTATTAAAAGCTAATGGATAATGCAGGGTCATTGGAGAGGTTGAAAATGTTTCTAATCCTTAAATTCAAAGAGAATTAAAAAAATACAGTGAAAGACTCCGATAGTAAAAGCTACTCTATTGGTTTTTAGCTCACAATCTTTGGGTCAAATGCAGGGCTTTATAAACAATTTGAGTCTGCACTAATGAGATTAATGAGCAAGTGCTCACAATTACCAGAACCTTGTCAGCAGAATCTGAAAAATTGCATTTGAACTCTTTCACTGAAAGTTTTTACTCAGAACAATGTAATTGTTCGTGTCAAACACAAAAATATTGAGAAGAAAATGGAGCTGGTTTGGAATCTGCACACTTAGGAATTCTTGTCCTTGGATTCCGTTATGAATCACCTCACTTTTGACATGGCTCCACAGTTCGGATCACAGCGTTTCTTAAGTCATATAATGCCAAGATTTCTCATGGAAAAGGTCCCAGTGCCAACTTGCTGCCATGTCACTCCCCTGCTGCCCGTGAGAGGTAATAATGACAAGGAAGACGAGCTGCCAATCATGAGGGGGTTTAAGATACCACTTTCCCATTGATTTTACTGTAACGTACATTTGCCTTGCTAAGATCAGGATTTTTTTTTCCCCTGAAGGAATCGATGTTTGATAATAACTGGTGTTTGTTTTTTTTTCTCCCCTCTAGTGTTCATAATGGCTTCTGGGCTTTTGGTTTACCCTTTTGGTTTCAACTCTGCTACTGTGAAGCGATTCTGTGAGAACTCAGACATCTACTATGCAGGAGACTGCCAGATCGGGTGGGGATACATGCTGGCAATTGTTGGGGTCATGTTGTCTGTCTTTTTACCATTCTTTGCAAAATATGCACCAAAAGAGCACATCTCTCCAACTCCAATACCTACGATTTTATAGTATTTTGTTAAAGAACAGAACATTCCTGTCTACAGGTCAATGATTATAGCACTTGCAGGGAGCTGTCCTGGAGGAGATGGGGAAGAGAAGGTCGGAGTCAGAGACCAGGAGTGCATTGATTGTCTTCCGTAAGTCTGAGCAGAGAACACTCTGGAATTGAATAAGGTGAATCAGCCTTGACACTGCTCTGAACGTCCAGTGGCAAAATGCCTTAGACAAAACAAAAATCAGTTTATCCTCAAAACATCCGTCTACCTCCCAGTTTCCTTTGTGTCTCAAAATCCTGAGTCTTAAAAGCTTCAATTCACTTTTGATATAGGATTAAATGTCAAAACCTTTTATGAACCCAATGACTTTAAAATCCATAACGGTATTTTGTTACAATTATTTTGAGGAGTGATAAAAGCACCCAGGAGTTGCCACGGCCTAAAATTAAGGTGGATAGCCAAAAAAATATTGTATACAAGGACAAAGTCTCTTTCTAAGCTGTGGATATCAGCAGCACCTGCATATTGTGAGCTCTGGGCACACCTTTTACTATGGCTCTAATGGCCAAGGTTTAGTGACATATTCATGAAGACTTGCATGAAATTTAGATTTTTTTCTGAGAGATCTAAATACTCCCAAAGGCTTCATGATGATTTCATAGTTTAACAACAGAAAGAAAAAATGCTAAGAGTTCTTTTAGTATTTCTTAAATTATAATTTTATGTGGACTTTGAATTCTTTGAACTACTACAGCTGTAGATGTTGGGGTTTATTGTTTGTTTTTAAGGCTGAAAACAAAAATCTCTGTTGACAAAACTGTCTGTGCCCCATGTCCCTTGTATGTCGGGGTAATAACAGCCAGAATGAGGCAGGCTCTGGTATTTCTATTACAGTTCAGAGTCCATTAGTGTAAAAAAGGGAAGTGAAGTGAAATGCTATTGAACACAATGAATCAAATCTGTAGCAAATGGCCACATTCCATTAGTCTGGGTGGGAATTTTGTGAGCACAGAGTTCATCACTATCAAGCATTGAAATAAGTGCACTTGATTGCCTTAAGCAAAGGAAACGTTGGGTTCTAATCTCACCCACCTCTTCTGTTTTTAATTTTAAATAAAAGTAGAATTCTAATTCTGTTCTCATCTTTTCTATTATTTATTTAAAAAGAAAACTGGCATAGATTATATTTAATTCAGAGCTGTAGTCCTTAGTTCTGTATTTTGGCACAAACCAGGTGATCAAATCTATGACTCTTCACTGAATCAGCTGAGTCCAACTGATTGCTGAATTTTTATTGTTTTTAACGGAGGGTGTTCACGAAGGGACAGACAGAGACGTGTTGAGGATGTATAAGAAAATGTAAACAGAGAGAACAATCACTGTGTTATCTTAATATACATCAAAGACTTCTGCAGTCTTGTTTACATTCCTCACCCTTCTAAACTTCAATGGAACTTTGTGTTGTTTTCCAAAATAATTGTCTTGTTGTTGTATTTCCACGCACTCTGGAAGCAAATTCTGTACTTAAACTTACCAAGTTCCATCGGGAGCCATTGAAAACACGGATTCCAGTGTAGAGTGAAGTACACTGAGAGCACTTTGGCTCACAGGGACTAAGAAATTAAATCTTCCAACCTATTTCATTAAATATTTGAAGGAATGCCCTAAAGTAAGAGGAATAAATTTCAGTCACTTCTGTATGATAATGTGGTTTTCAGTAATGTCTTACACTTCTTTTAATGAGTGGCTGAAATGGATCATTTTCATACAAGAGTCAGAAAAGTGAGGAATAACAAACAACATGCAAAAATCGAAAAAATCACCATGAAGTAGAGAGACAGAGATGCAGGCTTTTCTTTCCTAACCAACCTGTGCCTTTACACTAGAACCATTATACAAGACAGGATCAAGATGGTCAAAAAAACCACCCAACAACTGACAAATGTTGAGTAGTGTGTATAAACTGTATTGTGTAGGGGTTTTCTGTTTTGTGTAATGTTTACAACTGTTCAATTAATGTTTCACTAGAAAAAGTGATTTGTTAGTGTAAAGTAGAAACCTTTCTTTGCAAAGATCTAAACACTTACTGAAGGTAAAATGATTTTAGGTTTTTATTAACAGCCACGACGTGCACAGACACAAAGGACCTACTCCTGTCATCACTTATTAACGTGACATTCACATGTGCAGGGCTGGAAGCATCAATCATTCAATGGGACCAGTGGGGCTGCAGCACTGGGGGGTGCTGGTGACACACACACACAGTTCTTGCTGTGCTCCCAGAGCTCAAAATTCCTCTGGAGTTTTAAATTACTCTTACAGCAAAATCTGACAATTTCCAACACTGCTGGACCAAATCCTTTACTTGTCAAAACTCAGCCTCTGTTGTGAGCATCCACCTCTGCATCCTGTAGGGTTCTGCACTTTTAGGAGTTCAGCTCATGCTTCCCTTTGGAACTTCCTTTAACATTTGGGGCGTGTAAAGGGAATCCAACCTGTACAAGGCCTGCACATGGGATGGGCAAAGCTCTGGGCACCTCCCTGCTCAGACCCAGCTGAGCACAGGGATGATCCTCCAGTGGCTCTTCCCGCAGTAAAGCACATCCTGCAGGTCCCAGCTGGAGCACCAGGGGCTGTTAAACCTGTGCTGACACTGACAGATCACTTTTTGAAATCAAGGCTGTCTGCGCGTTAAACTGTGTAAAAGCGTTTTCCTGTTACAAGTCAAACGATTTAATGGACCAGGTTCAAGTTTTATTCTAAATATATAATTTTTTAAGTGTAACTAAAAGCTGTATTTTCCATTACTGTGTTTCTGCGTTGACTAGCTGGCTCCTTTTTAGAATATTAACTGTTTTCTGTATTTGACTTGTTGGATACAATATTTCAATTATTTTAAATGTGAAATTTCCAATCGCCAACACTGTATAATAAAATAATAAAAAATCCCCACACTGTTCGCTATTTTCTTGACAACTCTTTTGTTTTACAATTCCCAACAGATCTTCCCAAAGCTTTTGAAGCGGGGGAAAAAGGAAATAGAAACAGCAGGAATAACCTATGAGAGTTAATGTTTGAAGGCAAAGGCACATAAACATGTACATGGCCCATCTCTCATGAAAGATGTGTCTGTGGCAAAGCCAAGGAAGTTCTGTGTCCAAATAATTCTTTCTTTTCAACTTCTTCTGTGTCCCTGAGGAATCCTCCTGCAGCTTCAGGGTCTGTTGCTGTTTCATACAGGTGTTACACTGATTATTTAATTTTTTTTACAAAAGCAAACATGAATTAGGTAACATATAAATGGGAACAGGTACAGCTGCATCCTGTGACATCTTTATGGAGTGCCTGCGATGTTCATTTCTTGCAAAGCTTTCACACGTGTCCTTGCAAAGGAAAGGACACCTGTTACTTGGAACTGGAGTGGAATAAAGACTATCTTCGTCCTTTCTGCCCAAAGAGAACTTTATGATGTTTGTTTGCCATTAAACCATGAACAAACACTCCTCAACAGAACTGTAAAGCCAACATTTTGAAACAAGTATTGAAGGAATTTCTCAAAATTAATGAAAAGCGAGGGAAATCTGAATTGTTGTTGATGTTCTAAGACACTTGCACTACAGCAAAAATGTAGCATTTTAATTCAGAATTTCTCCAGTAAAACCTGAACTATGTAACAAAATGCTGTTGTGGCACATTTAACTGGAAAAGCTGAAGAAAGTAATCCCGAATAGAAAACATTATTAACTAACATTTGTGGGATAACACAGCACAGGGAGACACATTTCCAATCATTTAACCAGATCTTCAGTGTCAGTTTTGGTAAAAGCTTCAGCACATCCAGCCGTCCAGGCTCACCATTAGTGAGAACTGGGGTTTGGAGACTCCTTTGAAGTGTCACATTTCATTCATTGTTTTGACAAAGGCCGTCATCTCAACATCTGCCACTTTAACAAAGTCTCGGAAGGTGTTCTGTTCCGGAGCACTCGCTGGTCTCACAGACACGCACTTGAAAACGTTCCTCTTTGCATCATAGCTGCCCATGCACCTGTGCACTCTTCCTCTAATTAGCCTTGGAAGCTCTCGGTCCTTCATCAAAGCACAATAAACAAACAGAACAATGACATCACCTGCCATCAAAGCTCTCTGCGTGGCTGCTTTCTGAAGGCTACATCAACAGAAGGCGTTTCCATCAGCTTTTTTTGCTATTATTAACTACTTAAAAGCTGAACTGAAAGGCCCACCTGTTTTTTTCTGCTGATGCCTGAGCAGTGATTGGATTATTGCTCTAGTTTGGGAATATGGTCTAAGCCTCCAGCTGGCCCCTGACACAATAAATTTCTGCTTTGTCAGAACAACATATTCCTATTAGCTCCACAAAGGGATTGCAGCTCCTGGTGACTGTGCTATGAACACAGAATACTCACGATTTCATAGAAGACACAAGGCAGGGCCTCCTTTCCATCTCTCAGGAGGAAGTTCTTTGCCCCGTAAGCTCCAGGTGTGACTGCAGAGTCCAGGGTGCCTGTGCCATTAACACAAGTTAATCACGAGCTAAATAAAGGGTCAGTGCCAAGTGTGGTACACAAAAACACATCATTTACTGTGCAAAACTTCAGGATCAGCTTTCTGTGGGAACATACGCAAATCAGCTTTAAATATTTGCAACCTTGTCAAAACAACAGCTTTCTGAGATGCCAAAACATTGTATATTCTTATTGACCTTGATGTAAAGTTTAGTCACTTCAGCCTTTTGTCATGTTCGTTCCTCAGATAATGTAAATTAAAATGCAAAGTGTAACACACTAAATGTCTGGATCTATATTTAGAAGTACTCCAGACTTGAATCTATTCCTAGCTTAATTATATTACGAATTATTGTAAAACTGCACCTCTTTCCAGAAGGTTCCTATTAAGTAGGAAAATTTACTGTGACACATTTTAAAAACAAGGGAAGAAAAGAAACAGGAGAGAAAAAGCCCAAATGTTGGAGAGTGACCGATGATTTTGATCTCCCAAAAGCAAAATCAGATGGTGCTCAGGGCAGCACTTTGTGGGGTTATTTCAGCTGCTGTGACAACAATATGAAATTTTTTCTTGTTGCTCTACCAGTTGTACCCAAATCCACTGTGCTTACCTAAAACTTCAAACAACAGAGCAGTTTTATAGGAATATTGACTCCAGTGCCTCAGACTTTCAATGACTGCAGAGAGGATTCGCAAAGAATTCCTTTTTTCTCTGATTTTTAATTGAGGTGATGGAACTTCCTTTCAGAGGAAGACGAAAGCTCAAGTTAGACACGTAATTTTAAAAGGCACAGAGACATATTATGTTAAATAGCCAGTATTTACATTACAATTAAAAATCTTTGTTCAGAGTGCACAAACAAACTCCCCGCCAGTTTCCACCACAGTGCTGAGGACTGTAGGTTATTATAGCAGGAAAATACCAACTCTAAATTCCCAGAAATTTGAATGTTTACTAAGGCAGCTTGGGCTGGTGATGTAGTCATCTTCCATCAGTTTTCTTTTTCTTTACTGCTTTCTTCACTGTGACTTCATATTAACTCTCTCCATAACTTTTACCTGAGTTTTCTCTTCTGGAACACAATCAAATCGCTTTTCACTCATTTTATTGTGCTGAATATTGTAGTTAAATTTATGTGCTGGACTGTGATCCTGCAGACTCCCAGTGCTGGGTTTCACTGGCCACTGGCCTTTAGGTGTGTTTGTGTGGCTGGTTTCTGTTCTGCTGAGCTGAGAGGAATTACGTTTATCAGGGGGTTTTTGCTGCTGGACAGTTTTCGAACTGTTTGGGAGGTTCTCAAACTTCCGAGTAATTCCACAATCAGACCTTGAATCTGCTGAGTTACTTAGAGGAATATACTCGTTTCTGTTCCTGGAATGCAACAGCAGACACGGTTCAGTGCCAGAGTACCTGTGCTGAACACTCAGATATGTAATTAGGGTGCACGAAAGCCATCCATGCATTGTTGGGTTAGCTTTAAAACCACCCAGACCCAGAGCACTGTAAATACATGTAAATTTATCCAGATACATGCCAGTGACCTGTGCATAAATCCAATCAGGCCTTAAAACCTTCCTAAATCATTGTCCTGCCCCGTGTAAAGGATCGTTCCCAACCCAACATCCACATTTTTTTCCTATAACTTTAAAATAAAAAGCACAAAGTTTCCTCTGGAAGTGGTATTTCCAAATTTTTCGACCACCATCACTGAGGAAACTATTTTACCACAGCCTCCAGTGCTGACATTATTATTTCTAACACACTCCTTTAACAAAGGCAGCTCAGAAATTCCTCCCATTCCATTTTGTCTTCTTTGAAACGTTCGCTCTCCTTTTGCCATTGGAAAGGAGCAGGAGGAAGGGGAGAGAGCAGAAGGACAATTAGAACATTGCTGGAAGTTTTCCTGCCAGCTCTAGGGATCTGAATCTCTTTGCTTTTCCTCAGTTAAGAAAGGTGTAGTTATACTGTTCAGTCTTGATGAAATATTTGGATATACATAAAAGAAACTTATTTGAGTCTATTAATTAATTCGGGTTGAAAGTGGGCAAAACTGCAAGTAAAGGGAAATCTTATCAAATTGCCAGAAAAATTCAATCATTTTTTTGTGGTAAGACTGAATTTCAGGCCTGATAAAAAGGCTGGATATTAAGTCTAATTAATAGGCCTTGTTAGTACACTGGAAAGAGACAATTTCAGTGGGTTTTGGCTCATAAGCACAAGGTAATTATTTAGGACTACAGCGATGATCTGACAAGTAAAAGGGTCTCCCTGAATGCTACAGAAATATGGGAAAATGTAAGATGCATTTTCACATGAGAACAAAAATGAAGGATAATAGACATTAAAGACTCCACCAACCTGCAGGCAGCCAAGTTTCTCCCCGCGTTTGGTAAATTAAACTTTGATGCATTTGGTGGTTTCATGAGGGAAGGAGCCATCGGATGTTCTGTTTGGCTTTCAAATACAAGTTTAAAGCATCAGTGACACAGTAGCAGCTTTATTGTAACAGAAATACACAGATCACAGTTTGTGAAACGATTACTATCCAAATAAAAATGAAAAAGCAACGAATAACCTGCCTTTACATACCCACTGTTGGCTGCTTTCTGTAGGTCAGACACTCCTGGGCTTGCAGTTCCCCAGCCTGATTTTCAAAAGACAAAGGATTGAACATGGACACAAATGGAAAAGACTGAAAGGTCTGTGTAGGGCTCCTACTCTGTGTCTGCCTAACGTCCCACAAACAGACTCACACAGGAGGGAGAGGAGGAAAAAAATAAATTAATAATGTGATCCTTTGATATTTATAATTGAAAGACAACTTCTAACAAGTAGGTTGCTTCTGTAGACAATGGTTCGGTTACAAACATTACACTTACTAGCAATGGAGACTTTTGCTGTAGTGTAAGGAAACTTTCAAACTTTATTACAAGTAAAATACAAAGAAAGCACTAAAGGCAGAACTCTGCACTGTTCTTTCCAAGCCCAGTTTGAAGAACAGGAGTTCCTTTCTGAACTACAAGAAAGACATCTTATGAATGTTTCTTCTTCCAACACAGGACTTGAATGTTGATTGAAATCAACTGAAAACAAAAGGTCAGTTTCAAGAGACTCTATTTAAATGCCAGGGCTACTTCATTCTCCGCCACACAAAGAGTCAAACTCCCTCTAGGCACAAAGTATAAAAAGCTCAATTGTGTAGAGGAGAAAGAAGTTTCCTGGAGGACAATTTTTACATAATGAACTTTTCAGAAATAGATATAAAGGGTGCATATAGTTCTTGATAAAGACAATGTGTGATTTCACAGAGTACAATCAGGAAGTTAAGATTTACTTGATTTATAGCCACTAAGGAAAAAAATGTCTCTTATTTACCGAATGATGTGGGGGAGAAGTCATGAGTCCCAGAATCAGCACCCGGCTCATTTTTAATGGGATTTGAAGTGAGGGGCTGCCGAGTTCTTTTTTTCTGATTGAACAGTGGTACAGGAAGACAACCTAAAATTAAAGCAAAACCAATACATATAAACATATATACGTAGTATATCTTTTAAAAGCATAATGAAGTGTGAATGGTAAAGGGCAAGTACCTGCTGTGCTGCGAGTGGAGGTGTCAGCTAAACTCCTTTTCATTTCTTTGCTGAATCTTTACAAACAATCTATTGATTACTCCAAATTTGCTGCAGGGAAGCTAGATAAGCAGACAAAGTAAACTAATTAATGCTGTAAACACACCCTGAGGGTCCCCGGAGGGACCAGGCTGAGGGGGAGTCCCGAGAGTCGGGACCGAGGGTCGGGGTTGAGGGGGAGTCCCGAAGGGCCGGGATGAGGGTCAGTCCCCAGGGTCGGGGCTGAGGGTCAGTCCTAAGGGTCAGTCCCCAGGGTCGGGGCTGAGGGTCAGTCCTGAGGGTCAGTCCCCAGGGTCGGGGCTGAGGGTCAGTCCTGAGGGGGGTCCCGAGGGTCTGGGCCCGCCAAAAATAACGGTCGCTTGGCCGGTGCGAAAATGGCGGGAAGGCGCTGCCCACGCGCCCCTTGCCCAGGCGCCGCGCGAGAGCCGCTGAGGGATCGTCGGGCCCGGCCCGGGCAGGGCAGAGTAGAGCAGCTCCCCGGGATCATTAAACCAGTCCTGGGTGGGATTTAATTAATTACCCCCGCCCCCGGGTAACCGGCCCACGTGGTGTCAGCCTAAGAGAACACGAGGCAGGAGTTGAGTTCCCCTCAAGTGTGTGGACACAAACAGGGATGGAAATACATAAAACTAGCCACGATCTCAAGTTATTTTCCTCTTCTGGCGTTTACACATGGCTGGTTTCAACTGTGTAACTCCTGACCGGTTCCTGTGTAAACCCTTAGTGCTCAGCGTGATTGGAGCGTGTCATATTTTGTAATGCTTTTTCTTCAGCCTTTCACAGTGTACACCCCACAGACACACTTATGATCTTAGTAGCTAGGCTTAGTTTCATTTGCATATTACTATTATTATGAATTACTTATGGTTTTCAGCTCACAGCACACATTCCAAGCTTTCGGATGCACTCCCACATATCTGTATAGACTACATCAAGCCACTTTGAATTCTTACTAAACTGAATATCCTACATCCTTTTTCAGAGAATGAGTATTGGCAAAGCACAGGAATCAGGGATGGTTACCCGTGTTTTAACTCCGAAGAGTGAAAAGTTTCCAAGCATCTGCCTTTACCCCCAAATTGGCAGGTGCCTGTCCTGGGAGAGCAGGAGTTAAAGTGTTTGGACAGTAAATGCTCTAAAGGGATAAGAGACGCCTCCATGGCTTTAGTTCCTAAATTCAGGTTTGGAAATTCACTCTCTCTGCCTTAAGAACACTCTTCTTAGGAGACAAACTTGTTGCATGTTAAATGAAGTACGTGCACAGACAAGCTCTGTGTCTCATTCAGTGTTTTGGAAGGAATTACAAGCACTGAAGTGCCAGCAGCAATAAAAGATACAAACATGCAGGGCTAGAACACAGAGAGTGTTTTGCCATTTCCTCCTCAAACTGGTGCCGGGTTTAAATTCAGCAAACTCAGATTCAGAGCAAGTCGTGTTTTGAGGCACTTTGGCACCACAGCTGAAGGGATGGGTCAAAGGACAGTACAGACTGTCCAGTGCCATAAAATACAACTTTACTGCTCTGTTTAATAAATTACTTACTGTGATTAAATATCCGACAGCTCCTAAGTACTGGAGTAATACAGCTGAATGTTTAAGTAAACAGGCTCTGAATGCCGAAACTGAAAGAGAGAGAGCAGCTTCTGTAGGAAATGTTTTCCTGGCAGAACTTGTCTAGATAAATCCTGTGTTTAACTTTCCTAGACCTACAGTCTGAGCCTGGGTTATAAAGCCTCTCCCAGGCACTGGCCAAATCCCCTCTCTCAGTCACTGGAGTGTAATATTAATGAAAAAGAATTGTTCAATAAACATTCTTTATTCCCTTGCAGTGTAACACTTTTTAATGTTTATATCATGTGTCAGATACTAATTGCAAATACTTCTGTCATTTACAGCAGTAAAACTTATTTTTCTGTTATTAAGACCATTTATTCAAAATGTTTTGACCCTTGGAACGGAAGTTACAGCTGCTCTTTGGCTTAAGTTTCAGAAGCCTTTCTGAATGCTTTTGGAAATAGAAGAAAAGTTGCTGACTAAGATTTTGGGGGGGGAGAACACATCGTGGTCTAGATGTGCTTCCTTTTTCATAAGAGCCTGCAGAACTTAGAGGGTTGTCCCCGGCAAAGCTGTTGCAATGTGTTAGAGCAGATCCCAGGACAGAATCGGAGCCAGGAGCACTGGGTAAGTCAGTCGTGGATAAATTGTGCTGTAATTTCAGCTTGTGTTTCTTTTCATCACTGTTCTCCAGATTTCTGAGCCCAAAAGGGATGTACAAGCCTCAACATGCTTTGGGGAGCTCAGCTGCTTTTATGTTTTTTAGATGAAACTACTTCATATAGCAGCATTATGTACTGGACCAGAGCCAAGACACGACTCTTATTTCACTGTTTTTGCTCACTTTAAATCATTCTGCCCTTGTCTCGTGCAACATTTATATAACCAAGCATACATGATAATACTTGTTACACCTAGTTTGCAGTACAAGAATGGCAGAGGTATTAAAGTTTACATTAAAGAAGTTCTTTATACTGTCATCAGGATTTACCCATGTAGCATATATGATTAGAGCTTTCCCGGAGAAGTTAACTTTTGGACTGTGTAACAGTACCATTAACAGCCTCGGAGATGTTACTAAATATGGAAACTGAAGGGGAGGCTCCTTGGGAGGGAGGAGGGTCAGGTTGGCAACTTCCCCCTCAAAAGGAGAACTCTTAGGGAAACCTTAATTCACTTTCTTTCCTATCTGACCTGAACGGTCTTAAAGGATCTCCTATTGCCTTTTTTTTTAATTTTTTTTTAATTTGAGACAGAAGTTTTACTTTACCCTTACTTTGTGTTCTGCCTTCAGCAATTGTTAGAGCTGCTGGAAATCATGACTTCCTCCTCCTGTGCTGCTGCCGAAGCCGCAGTGAGACGGGTCGGGGTCTTCGGGGGGACTCATGGCAATGAGCTCTCAGGGGTGTTACTGGTCAGGCACTGGCAGGAGAACGGAGCTGAGATCCAAAGACCCGGAGTGGAAGTGAAACCATTTCTCACCAACCCCAGAGCTGTGGAGAAGTGCACCAGATACATTGACTGTGACCTCAACAGGGTTTTTGATCCTGACAGTCTTGGGTAAGAACAGCTGCACTTTCTGTTGTTTCACTTTCCTTGGTTTTTTAGAATTGTAAACTTTAAAATCCTTTCCAGATTAAAATGTTAGCATGAGTTCCACTACTGTTTGAACTGTGCAGACACGTAACTGAAATCACTGACCTTTAACCCCAAAAAGGAACAAGTTGCATGAGTGTTCACGTTCATTTCTGTTGCTGGCAGAATGAGAATCAAACCAACACATTACCTTAAACACAGCGTTTTAAATTCCTATTAGATCAGCTGTATTTGTGTGGAGTATCACAGTTCTGAGCTGGAAAGTCATTATTTCTCACATCTTGTGCCATTTAGCTTTGGAGCTCCTCTGAATACAATTACACTTGCAGGAAATAGCAGATAAAAGCAATTTAAACAGACATCTGATTATCTGGAAGAATGGCACTCAGACCAGGGAAGTCTATTTCCTTTTAGTTATGTACAGTAAAAGATGAAAACTTAGAATTAACTAAATTAGAAATAATCACTGAAAAAATACATATCACATATTTCTGAGATCCAGAGTCCTTGGGTGGTATCCCAAGCCTGTCATCCAAACCAGATTTATTGTCCAGATGCACCAGGACTGAGGTCACAGGACAGTTGTGTTTGTGTCACACATCAGCATCCTACAGAGACAGACTGGAAGCAGATCCCAGACCTTTCCTTAAGGCTAAGACCATTTTTTAAAGCATAGTACAGGCGTGGCCACCTGAAATCACAGGGATTAAAATTCTGGAGGATTTGAGGTAGCAAAATGTTCCCTGAGCTCTGAGACTCAGGAGGGTTTCAAAGCAGTTGAATATGAGAAGATGAGAAATAAAACAAATTACAAAGATTCTGAGAATGATGTCCAAGGCAAAACATCCTGGACTGATGTCTGAATATTGTCTTCAGCAGGAGGTGGATCCAGTCTTGGGAGTGGTTCAAGTTGTTGATAGATTTTTAGTTAGTTTTATGCATAGGGAGAACTTTTGTGACGTGAAGAATTAAGAGAAGTAAAGAACCTCCACCTAAAATCAGACTGAACAATTCTGATACCTTTCTGCTCCAGACACAGAATACTGTATAACAACCACATTTGCTCTTTTTCAAGCACAAATTCAGCCAGTTTTAAGGGTTTGGTAATTAAACAGGTAATTTCAACTCCAGTCAGTGATGGAACTGAATTAAAAAGACAAGGCTATACATGTTTTGTTGACTGTAAAGCCATGGAATGAGCTCACTAATTTCTTTGTGCTGATATTAACAGCAGGCCAGTGGTGGAAGATATTCCATATGAAGTGAGAAGGGCTCAGGAAATCAATCATATATTTGGTCCAAAAGGCAGTGATGATGCCTATGACCTTATTTTTGACCTTCACAACACCACTTCTAACATGGGTGGTACCCTTATTCTTGAAAACTCCAGGGATGACTTTACAATTCAAATGGTTCATTATATCAAGGTAAAACTAATTTAAATGAACTATTAAACTAGATCATTAGTTGTAATGCTGTATTACTTTATATTATCTTGTAGTTTCTTTAAATATCGTATTTTTTACTCTGCAAAACTGTTTAAAGTATTTAATTACTCATAGGATGGATTTTTTTTAATCAGAGATAATTAATAATTTGATTATAATATCGGGTAATTCAGGTTTAAACTCATCATAATCTTCATGTATTAAAATGAGCATTAGTAAGACTGATGGGCAAAGAGGAATGCTTGGAATAACATCTATGAAAATTAATGTAATTTAATCTTTCACACTGATCTGTCAGGAACTTGGATTAATTTGGGTCACACATGCTAAATAGTGAAACATTAATTCCATTAAATAAAGACATGTAAAAAATAATGGATCTAGGTCATGACAAATGTTCCTTTCATCAATATTTATAGGAATAGGGGTACGGCTTTAGAATCTGTTTGATTCTGCTGTTGCTGAAGCTGATAAGTTTGGGGAGAGTGAGGTTTGCAGGAGTGCTGGTTTAAGCTTAATGCAGTTGAATTTTAGCGACCTGGACTGATGGAACCAGGTTGGACCAAGGGGTGGAATTTTAATTTTTTCCCTTTAGAAACAAGGTCTACTTTAAAATTTTAATTTTTTTCTAACTGTATATATTCCATTTCGATGTCTATTTGAAGATATAGAAAACTTACCACTAAAATCATATGAAGAGCAGTGGTGGGCAGACATCAGGAAAGAACACTAAACCAGCAAAAATGGCAGAAAAAGATTAAAATAAGGCTTAACTCACAGTCTGTGTTCCCATAACAGAATCCAACACAAAAAACCCCCACCAAAACCCAAAGGACCCACCTTGAAATCTGCTTTACAGTATTTCAAGTCTGTGCTTTGGAACCCTGCAGAGATTTTCCTCTGTTGGCAGCCCCAGAGCAGAACTGGGCTCGGCTCTGCTTCAGTGGAGCTGCCTGGCCCGAGCTCATGGAACCAACAAACGCAGCTTTGTACCTTTTCTAAACACGTCCCACTTCCGTGAGGGCCTCGAAATAAAGGCAACATATTGAAGACATTGTGTAAATCACTTCTGCATCAGTAATCTTCTGTGGCACAACATTTCAAACCATTTGCATAACAAAGACGTTTTTGAACCATCTCCACAGAATGCTTTGGCTCCAGAGCTCTGCCCGGTCCTGCTGATCGAACATCCCACCCTCAAATACGCAACAACTCGATCCGTGGCGAAGCATCCTCTTGGTAAATATGAAAACTGGAGTGTCTGAACTCACCAGGCTCTTTGCAGACGTGTTCGTTTCACCATGTTATGATCACCAGCCATTCTTTCTCTGACAAGATATTTACTGGATTGCACTTACATGATTATTCATTTCACACAGAATATTCTGAGTTGGAAGGGACCCACAAGGATCATCGAGTCCAACTCTTAACACTGTCTCCCTGGTGGGAATCAAACCCAGGTCTCCCACATGCCAGGTGGGGACACTTACCACTGTACTAAAGTGGATTTCTTTTCAAAAATTCTGATTTACAAAATCGGATTTCTGCCTTACAAAATACAGAAGCCAGATGGAAATCCTTAAACTCAATTAAGGCACTTTTTTTCAGAAAATATTACAATATATGAGGAGAAGGAAGAAGCACTGTAACAGCTTTATGACCCTTCAATAAAGACTGAAACGCTGGTGATGCCAGGAAAAGATGTGATAAAGGAAAGGGGGGACTGATGTTCTGCGTGGAAGAGTTTAACTTTTTATTTATGCAATCATAAAAAAAGTCATTAGTTTGATTTTCATATTAAACAACGAGTTCTTTCAAATGCAGCATGAATAGACGGGATGAGGAAAATAAGAGAAATAAATACATACAGTGACCCTTTCTCTTACCCTCGTAGCACACTCAGAAATGTTCATACACCTCTAAGTGACCCTGACTGCTGAGCTCGGTTATCCGCTGGCCTTAAAAATCACAAATCTTAAAACTGCTCTTAAACATCAACATCAAACACTGCCCCATCACCCTGGGTTTATGTAAATGTGATATATGTATTATTGCGACGTGAATTACCTCCCTGGTCTGCAAACAGGTGTCGAGGTGGGGCCCCAGCCACAAGGTGTTGCTAGAGCTGATGTTTTGGACAAAATGAGGAGGATTGTCAAACATGGCCTTGACTTCGTGCAGCTTTTTAACGAAGGTAATGAGAGGTTATAACCCTCCTGTGTCATGGCAGTGGATTATTTTGTGAGAATGTTAAAAAAAAATTAGGTTGGGGTACAACATTTTACAGTGAAATAGGTAAATTGTTTTCTAAAATTAAAGTCTGAACACTCTGTAAGATGTGGTTACACCTGTGTACTCTAAAATGCACCGACAAAGTGTGCACTGAATTTTGAACACCTATTTTGTCGGTGTGTTTTTGGAAGTAGAAGGAAAATAACACAGTTATGCATCTCAGAATTTCCATTCTTGTGGCAGAGTGGTAAAGATTAAATGCCCCTGACACCAATCTGTGCTGTGCAGCAGCACCAAACATTGATTTTTTTTTCACCTACAGAGAAGATCTTTTTAACTCTGTAGTGAAAAGTCACATTTCAGCAGCAAAATTAAACTTGAACTCCACGTGCCACAACACAACTGGCCCATATTTCTGCACTTACTTTGAGGGCACAACCTGATGCTTTGAGAATAAATCATGCAATGTTCTTTTTAACAGGCACTTGTTCATTTTGACATGAAATTATTCTTCCTAGGGAAGGAATTTCCACCATGTACAATCGAGGCTTTTAAAATAATGGAGAAAGTAGATTATCCCAGGAATAAGAATGATGAAATCACTGCAATTATTCATCCTAAACTACAGGTAAATTCTACAATCGTTTGTGATATTTTCTGTGTATTTCTGTGTTGCTCCTGCTACATTGTTGTATATTTTAGTAGTAAATATTTAAAATGACAATATTGCCAATGGGTTTATTAAACACTTTAGACCTTGAGGGTTAAGTTTATCACCAAGGTCGTGACTATGGCAGGAACTGATTTGGGAAGCACAGAATCTAAAATCACGTTTGAATATAAGACTGAAAAGAAAAAGACAGTAGGATAGATTTATATTTTAGAATATAAGCCAATTTTTAATTCTGAAATTTTTATTTTAGAATATTTGTAATCAATTGTGAGCATCTGCAATTCCCTTCTATGTCACCTTGACCAGTGAATTTTTACAAGCCTGACAAAAAATTTTAATTATTGAACATAATCTCAGGAATCACAAAATACACAAAACCTTGGAAGTAAATATATTCTGTTTATTTTCTTTCCCTAAGGATCGAGACTGGCAGCCACTGAACAACGGTGACCCACTGTTTTTGACTTTGGATGGGGAAGTAATTCCATACCAGGGGAACTGCACAGTCTACCCAACATTTATTAATGAAGCTGCATATTATGAAAAGAAACAAGCTTTTGTAAAAACAGACAAAATTAAACTCAGTGCAAAACTCCTCAGGTGCTCAGACTAGAGCACGGCTTAAAGAGTTTATTTTACAATTTCCATAAAAATGGAATAAATAAATAAATGCAGAATCTAATTTTAAACTCTTAATTAACTTTGCTGAGCACTTTTAGGATGAGACCTGCTGTCATAATGCTGATTATGACTCCTGTTTACTTGTTCTAAGAGATTAAATATTTTTATGAAGATGCTCATCCATAAAACTACATTTAAAAAAAATTACAGCTTTTCTATTTTATAACCCACCAACACTTTTTAAAGTGAATGATCCTTGAAACTAATTCCTCAGATAAACATACGAAATAGGAGACAAAGGAAAAGCTGGGGAGAGAGAAATGGAGTGAGGGCACATAATAAATTATATTATCTGCACATATGACCAACCTCCAGGTGGGAGCCTTGGGGTTTGTTTTTATTTTTATACTTAAAAATAAGCTAAAAACGACTTCTGAGAAACCTTTATATTTCATGACAGTCTGTTACAAGCCACTTCTGATTTAACATTGGTTTAAAGAGTAAAGGACTGAATTTAGGAAGTGTTGGAGTACTGGAGCAATATTCAAATTCAGAATAAAAAGTTGTGCTTAACCAGTGAAGCTTCAGAAGAAAATTTCTATTGCAATGGACAAAAACTACAGCCTTTAAACTTTCTATGTGTACCCACCTACTGCTGAGGACATTTTCCAAAGAAAATCTTCGTCAGCTGTTGTACCCCAAAAGTTTTCATTGAAAAAAGCAGAATTTAAGTAATTAGTTGAGTTTTGATGAAGAGAAGGCACAAACCATACCTGAGTATTTCAGAATGGAAATTAAGATGAATCCACACTGGAAACTTGTCAGAATTTTGAGACTTGTTCTGTACCTGCAGAGAGAAAGTCTGTCAAAGTGACTGAAAAAGAGAAGAAAATGGGGATTTAAGTAATGTTCCAAAGAGGTTTTAAACATATTTGAGTATTTGGTGATAAACATTAAGAACTCTGCATAAGGACTCATTGTCCAGGTAACTCCCATATTATACCTTTGTAAGGGTGATGTCTTCCTTATTTACTACTAAATTTGAAGTATTTTTTCCTTGTCTTTGTGTAACTCCTACAGCAATAAAATAAAGCACACATGACAAAGCTAATTGAATCACAAGTTTTATTTCTTTAATTTAACTAAACATCGTATAAAAAGTACACGAGGACCTGCTGTAGCCATTGTTCACAGTGCCCTTGGCCAGAGCCTTGGGACAGGAGACAACGTGTTTGATCTGGGAAGGCTCTGGCCACACCAGGAGGGTATTTCCTCAGTCAGAGCTCTTAGAAACAGCCCCTCAAGCTTGTTCCTCAGTTTATCCCTCTGGTTTTGTACCTGGACATTGGCACAGCAAATCTTTGTGGGTGTTTTGTGCTTTCCCTGTTTCCCAGCTGCACCCTCAGCTCAGCACAGATGGATCTCAGCTCTGCCCACAGCACCGTGGTTCTCTCTGGTTCCTGAGTACGTGTGAAGAGGTATTTTGGCTTTGTACAACAACTGGCACTGAAAAGAATCCAAACAGAACTTGTGTAGTCCTAAGGCAAAAATCCTTCGTTGGCAGTTTCGATGCAGAATTAACCAGCAAAGATGAAAGATTCCAAGGCCGCAGGAATTTTCCTTCTCATGCCCACGTTTCCTACTAAAGCAAACGGTGCTCAGGTATTATGTGGTCTGTGGACACACAGAAATGTCCTTCCCCTCAAATTCCTCTGCCCTGTGAAAACATTTCTGGAGGTTTCTGTTGGATCCCATCCATCCATGGCAGGAAACACAGGACTCAGCACCTCTGGTTGGGCAGCAAGAGCCACGTTCCCCATCCCTGCAAAGGGCTTTGCTCTCTCCTTCCTGCTGCAGTGTTCCCTCACGCTCTCTTCTGGGGTAAGAAAGTCTTTTGGATCAGTTTGCCCACAGCAGCCTTAGCTGGAAAATCCAAGGCAAGTCTTATTATCATTCAAAAGCAGAACTGAGCTCCCCTGAGTCTCACCTCAAACAGCACCTTTAAAACAGGCACCCAATGAACAGAGAGGATGAAAAGCCACGACACTGGAATACACATCATGTATTAATTGAAATTTAAAAGTCCACGAGAACAAATATTTCTTTTTATATGTACACACATAAAATAGAAAACTAAAAATATAATTCATAGTAATAAGTCATCACAGGTAGTGAAATTAAAAGTGCTACAGAAATGCATTATATAGTCCTCTGAATAAAAAAATAAAACAAGTCTGCAATTGCATTGAACTTATTTTGTTTGTTTTGAAGAGAAATACTGACTTCTTTTCCTGAAGTGGTTGAATGCAGAAACTAATTCAGAAGTATTTCCAAGGTGGTAACTTATTTTACGTAGCAAGATGCACCAGCATGGGAAAGCCAGGGAGGAAGAGTTAAGACACTGTGAGTGAAACAAACTCAAACATCCTCCATCAGAAACATTTCTGCCCTAAGATTTTATGGGGAGACATTCACAGAGGAATAAATAGAAATAAACACCACATTGTGCCCTGGGGATTGCACAGAGGAAAACAGGTCAGGCAGAGCTGGGACCTGAAGAGGCTTCTCCAGACTGGCAGGACCAACCCTCCCGTACCACTGACAGTCAATGCAAATGCTGCAAATGCATCCAGAACATTGTTATTTCCAAATAACCCACTTCATTTAGGTGTCTTCAGAACTGAAATGCTTTTCTCTTTTTCCTCCACAACAAGAGCTCAGCTTTGTTCAGTGTACAAAAGGAGTTTCTCATGAGTTAGATATTTCAAACCCCAGCAGATTTGCATCGTGACGACCTTAATTTTCCACAAAAGGAAGAAAAATCTCACATTTGACCCTTTTTATCCAGTTAACCATCTAGAGCCAAGTCTGAGCAGCATCACACAAACTTGGACAGCGACTGGTTCAAACCTGAACCAGTGAAATAGTGCAGTTTGTTTCAGCTCAGCTGCCCTGATTGAACGGGCCCAAGCCATCAGACTGTGTCACTGAAAGTTTGTGTTCCAGCTGGTTCCAGCTGCCCAAAACACCCACAAAGCTTTCAGCCCCCACTGCTGATGCCTTTAACCTTCAGAACAGTCACATGTCAAACACAGCACAACTAAACAGAAGTTTCGGGCAAATCATCCATTTCTTCAAACGTATTCAGGGTGTTTTTGCTATTAGTTCTTGAATTATCTTGAATTTTGCTTGGATCTGCAAAAAAATGCATTGTAAACAAAACAGGATATGGTAGAAACTGTATTGGCAAGATCAAAGTTTTGCTCTTTTTTATTAAAAACACACATTTGTTTAAACAGCAAGTTGTCAGTTTACTACCATATCTCATACAGAATATCTTCTGGCTGCCCCTTTCCTGCTTTTATGACTGAGCTCATCCTGCTAAGCCATATAAATGCTGATTGGCTCAAGAACAAACTTCAGAAGGAGCCTCCCAGAGTCCTGGCTGCTGCTCCCAGAGGGACATGGGACACTCAGACTGAGGTCACTGGGTTTCCTGGACAACATCCACGAGGGGCAATTTGCCATCCAGTCCCTATCACGGGTCATACATGTTTATAACCAACCCTCTCTCCACAGCTTCCAACATAATTTAACACCTCTAACCGCATTAACTATTAGTTTCTCCAGCACTGAAGTGGGGTTGAATATCTACATTGTGAGTTTGTACTTTTAAAAGTATAAAACTAAATCAAAGCATTCCTAAGAGGAAAAGATTTCACAAATACAATGTCATAAAATTCCATACTACCTGTTGGCCCTGGATCTTCATTAATAAAGGAAACATGTGTTTTCCACTCGGTCCATTTCACCTCATTAATCCTGTGTACATTGTAAATAGGTTGTGTTATTTATCATGCATTATTTATTATTATGCATTATTATATATATATTATTATAATTTTGTACACTGAATATAATTTCAGAGATAAGTGAAATACATATTTTAAAGAGGATTTTGAGGAGACGTAACCTTGAAGCAGTATACAGAACAGAATTAATAGCCGAGTATTGTAGCTTTGCTTTACCTTAAACACACCCTGGTGTCATTTTCAGCCACTTTACACCTTTCTCCCAGCTGGAATTTTTTCCTCAAGCACTTTGGTAAGAATTTTTCAAATTCCAAAATAGTTCTGGCTCTCTATTAACAATAAATAGTAGCACAGTTATGGTCAACCACGTCCAACACCGACAGATTTTGCAGCTTCACTGTAGCATGTAAAAACCTCCACCAACCATCCACAACCATCACTGATTAATTGGAGTGTGAAAACAGGGATTCACAGATCCC
Source organism: Pitta sordida (assembly GCA_013390025.1). Classification (NCBI taxonomy): domain Eukaryota; kingdom Metazoa; phylum Chordata; class Aves; order Passeriformes; family Pittidae; genus Pitta; species Pitta sordida. Next base: position 1,045,094 of record WEKX01024179.1, on the reverse strand, counting down.
TGGGAAGATGGTGGAACCCACCATCCTTGGGACCAGGGGAATGAAATTCAAAGGGATGTGGCAGTGCATGGATTGGAAACCCAACCCATAATATTACCTCTAGGATAGTTGTTAATTCTGGAGTTATTACAATCCTCTGCTACTGAAATCACCCATTTCCATTATTGACTCCCATATACAAATGGGGATTGCCACTGGTAACACCTGACTTGTGCCAGCAGGAGTTACCCCAGGTAACCTGTACTTCACCAGAACTCCCAAACAAACCTGGAGTTTCCAGATGTGCTCACTCTCCTTAGAAATATCTTCCACTGTTTCTCCCATCAAGGCAATCAGCATGTTCAAGAGGAGAACAAAAGTTAACACCACAAAGGTGATGAGGAGCAGAAGAAACAGGACAGGATACTTGGAGTTCTGCTGGATCTCCAGATCCCCCAGTCCCAGGGTGAGCTTGAAGAGATCCATCAGCACAGGCCCCAGGCTGCTGTTGGAGTGGCACTCACCACCCTCCTGGCACGTCTCGATCAGCGCAGCCAGGGCTGAGAACAAAGCACAAGGAAGTGTCAATAATCACAGTCCTGCCTGATGAACACACAGCAGTTTATCCCAAAGAATTCAGAACGCACTGGGAAAGAGCCAGAGCTGCCCAGCAAACACACACAGCAGCCAGATGACAGATCCAGGAAGCAGAAGAGCCCCCGTGCCAATAAAACTGCAGCCAAAGGACTCAGCCATTCACATCTCAATATCCAGAAGAAACCCCAAGATGAGCTCTCATCATGAAAACAGGGTTCTTAGGAATAATTAGGCTAAAACTTTTACTCACACAGAGCATCAGTGCTTTTCTCCAGTAATATTTACCTACGCCAAATCCCAGCAAAAACACGATATAGACAACTAAGAACTTTATCACATCTTGCAGGATGACCTAAAAATTAAACGAAGTAGTTATCAGAAATGAAAACTGGGGACTAGTGAGTTCTGCAGGAACTCAGGCACACATAAAATTGCTTTCACTGAGTGAACTGGTTTGGTCTCAGTGAGAAACTGATTTTTCATCTCGTGCCCGAGAGCCTGATGTGTTGGGTGAGGGTGACTAATTCTGTACAACAGACACATTACAGCACATGACAATTAAATTGCAGAACTACATTAGCTGAAAACCCACAATTATGTTTAATATAATAAAATGTCATTTTGAAGATATAAACTACTGCCACTGAAGGTAGTGTGTTCTACTGAAATAATATGTACAAACAAAACAAGAGGTGTCAGTATGAGCTCTAAAACACATCTAAGCTGCTGAACATACTCAATTTGGATTGTGAATCAAGTGAGGACCATAAAGCAGGTAAAATAAAAGAAAAACTTGCCTTTTGAATCATCACACTGTAAATGCCCATGGACTGGAAACCTCTGGTGAAATAGAGCATATTGGCCCATCCAAGGGCCATTGCCAAAACAAGACACACGAGGTGTTCTTTGTAGGAAAACAAGTACAAAAAGACAGAGAAGATCACAAGCAAAGCTTGTATAAAACTGTTAAGAAACAAACATATATGTAAAAGAGAAATTACTAGCACAAAACCAACAACAGAATGGAAAAAAATGACAACAAGATTTCTTTGCTCTTATGCTCAGTTTGTAATTTCATACTGCTTTGTATTCTCCCCATGATCATTGTTATTTTTTAACAAGAAAATAGATTAGTACAGGTGGTGTAACCATATTAAAATATAATATTTGTTAATATTTTCCAACAACAGAATGGAAAAAAATGACAACAAGTTTTAATATTAATATGTTAAGTGAACTATTTCCCAAAAATTGCTGTTAGAGGTAAGATTTCATCCATCCCTCTAACAGCTGATAATGTGGGATAAAAGGAGAGCAGCTGCTCCAGCAGCACATTCTCTGTGACCAGGAGATGGACAAGCATTTTATGTACAATATAAAATGTGTGTCAGACTTACAAGGCAAAGTGGAACCAGGCGTCAGAGAGAATCGACTGCAGGTCTGAGGGCCTGAGCAGAAAGATGGCTACACTCTGTGGGAGTGAAAGAAAACAGGCCTCAAAATCTATTTTTCAAAATGATTTAATTGAGTGTAAAATAATCACCTACAGATAAGGCATGATAACTTCTAGAAGTCATTTTTTCATAGAGCTGTAACTTTGAAGTTTAAAATTCTGTGAACTTTAACAGTTACCAGGTTTAATTACTTGTGGCAAAATTATACCCTTTTTTTCCATTAGAAGCTCTAATTCAAGAATGTCCTTAAAGCCAGTAACTTGACAAGGCTGATGTTATAAAATATACAAATATCAGATCTGAACATGAAAGGAAAACACCCTCATTGTTTCACAGAGCAATACAGGGTCATTCTGAAGAACATTTTGATCCAGACACTTTAAAATCACACATGCTCCACATGTATAGTCACGATCATCATCAGCATATTCATAAATCTAGAGAAGTCCTTCATGTATTTAGTTATGCATTTGTTATTAGAACTCTTACCTCTTTTATGGCTAAAAATATAGCTCCCAACATCACCATCACCTGTCCTGACAGCTGCAGCCATCCCACCCCACGGGTCAGAGCCAGGGGATAAGGGGGACCCTGCAAGACACATCCCAAATGGAAGAGTCAGTCCTGGAGCTGAGGGGTGAGAGGCAAAGCAACAGGAAACCCAACACATGGAACTCTCTGGGGACACCATTTCTTCCCTTTCAGTGAGAATTTTCTTTGTATTTTGGGTCACTTTCACAAAATGCAATTATCTGATGCTCCCACCCTGATGTGGAACCCAGCCTCCCTACAGCCAGACATTCCAGGATCTGGTTCTGGTTTCACATTTTAAATACAATTCAGGAAATACTACTGCATTTTTAAATCAGTCAGATTTGGTGAGATTCACTTACTGTACTCACTTCCTTTTCATTAGGCCTGTGGTAGGAAACTAATGTTAATGTCACATTGTACAGGAAATAAAAGCAGCATGACATGAAGAACATGTGTCGTGCAAACTTCTTCCATTTCATTCGCAGGAGTGAATTCAGAGGCTCCAAAGTCAGCATTTCACAGCGATTCTGTAGGGGGGGAAAAAAGAAGAAAAAAATAATTAAGGCTTGGACTTGCTGCCTGTAAGGAAGCAGATGGTTTGAGGGATGTATTTTGTGTATTTCGTGCAGTTCTCATCCTTGCTGATCCAGAAACACATCCTTGCCCAGGGATGTGTGAGAGCCCAGCCTGACAAGATGCAATGGGACAAGTCACTCATGCTGGGATAACCTGCCATCCTCTGTCTGGGAAATTATGATGGAGTTAAACTGTCGTGTCAGCTTCTGGTCTGGCTTCCTATGGAAGTTCTGGGGCAGGATTTGAATTAGCAAAGGTGAAATTCTGGCTTTGAAAAGCAAACACTCCTAAACATCCCACATACATACTTAAGTTTGTTTGGCATGACTTGGCTGTATTTATGTTCCTGTGCAAGGCAAATTAATGCTTCAAATGTAGGAAAAGACACTCCCAAGATGCCTAGCCCATGTTTCAGGAGCTGAATGCATGTTTTCTTGCAGCTGACAATCTACAGAGGCATAAAATTTATCTTGCTCCTGATACAGAAACCGAGAACCAAAAATTACTGTTTACAGGTAACTCAGTCGAATGTACAGGCAAACACATGTGAAGTGAGTGTACTGCTAGAAGAAACATGTAGATCTGTATTTTAAAAGCAGGTAACTTACACCAATATTGGTGTTGTAGACAATGATTTCCAGGACTGAGTTGTCTGCAGTGGTATCCAGCTCTGTCAGGTCGTACAGAGAAGACTGAACAGGACCATAAGCCCAGTCTGTGAATTTTCTGGACAGGCTCCTGTTGGGTTTGTCTCTGATCTCTCTGCTCAGGATGTATTTCAGAACCTGAAACATTAACAGACCGTTTGTAAGCAGCTGTGTTGTTCGTGGGGAAGGAGGAAGCACATGAACACACACAGCCAAACGCCCCCAGAGAGAAGGAGTTACAGGGAAACCTTGAAGGGCAGAAGCAACACTGCCATAGAAATATTTGCTTGTGTTTTCAACAAAACGAGCTCCCTAAATACTGCTGATACATGGCAGCATAAACCAGCATGGAAAACTACACCTCAGAGCAGTAGTTTCTCTTAGATAAAACAATACTCACCTCTAACTTCCCAGTTTTTGCAGCTAATTGTAGTGGTGTCAAACCCTCCTTATTCCTTGTTGTTTCCAGATTTCTGTCTTGGCTTTTCAACAGTATCATATCATACATTCTGATCACAAAGTCGTTCTGGGTTTTGAAGTCCTCTGCCACAGTAACTAAGGCATGGAGGATATTGTTTCCTCTGGAATCCTGAGAAGAAATATTAGTCCTGGCATTGTCCATCAGCAGCTGAATTATGTCTGGTTGGTTGGTACAGGCAGCCAATGCCAGGGCAGTTTCACCTACAAAACCATAAAATGCCACGTGTTCATGTTTTATCACAAACATTCAAATCAGATCATAAGAGTGACTATGATAAACATCTTAAAATATGAGAGCACATTTACATATTGATTGAATTTAGCTCTGGTTTGAGAACAGCTTTGGCTATTGCTTCTTAACTTCCCCAGAAAGATCACATTTCCACTTACCAAAATAAAAGCCTTCATGCTTATGTTTGGGATTAAAGAAAATACCCTGGGCATGAGCATTGACATCAGCTCCTTTTTCTATGAGGCTCTGGGTTATTTCATACTGTCTCCTCTCAATGGCAATATTTAGAGCTGTCTGGCCTGGAACAGACACAGGAATTCAGTGTTGACTCTCTGAAGCACATTCTGAAATATTAATGCTATTTCACAAAGAATCGCATCAGTGATGAGGAATAAAAGTTGGTTTAGGAATTTAAACCATCTTTAGAACATCTGAGGACAGCATTACTTTATGGATGGTATGTTTATCCATATACCTGGAATTGATATCAGATGGCAGTACCTTTATATGCCTCTTCTGTATAAGCTGCATTGACAAATCTCTCCAAAATGCCATTTTCTTCTGCAAAGGACAGGAGCATGTTCACTATCTCATTTGTGTTTGGGTTGATGTTCAGCAGAGCTTTCATCAGACAAGTTTTGCCCGTATCTGAAGCTGTGAACTTTTTCATCAGATAATCTACAAGAGTGAATTTGGAGACGACACCATCATTATTTATTAAACTCCCACTAATTAGGGGCAAAACCTGAAGGATGATATGAACATAAATGATGCGCCATTGGTTGTCCTGTTGGACGTGCCACTGCCATAACTCCAGACAGACCTGAATCCACAGGCTGCTGCACACAATTCCCAGTTTCAGGCTCCACTTGTGCTGCCAGGAGTTCCAACAATCCCTCCCCAGCAGCAGCAGCAGCTCTCACCTGGCTCAGAGATGTTGGTGCAGGCCCTGGCTCGCTCCCTGAGCTCCCCCAGCAGACACTGCAGCTCCTCCACGTTCCCCTCGGACACTGCCCGGAACAGGAACTTCTTCAGCTTCTTCCTGGCACTCGTCTGCTCAGGTCCTTGGGATATGTGAGCACTGAATTGTAAGAGACACTCAAATTGCTGATTCAGTTTACTTTTTGTTTTATTTTCTACATAAGAGGAAAAAGAAACACAGTTACTCGTCCCAGACTCCACATACTTGCCCTGCTCCCACATTTATCATGACGTGAATCTCTCAAAACATTTGAGATTGCTTCTTGGCACATTTTTCAAGTATTTTACTTTGTTCTTCCACCAGTGTACCCATCCTTCTAGAACAAGGGCTAAGGAATACTTTCCATCTGCCCACAACTCACTGACCTGCTGCTGCACAACCCCTCTCACAGGAGAGGAGAGTTTTTAACCTTGTATCTTAAACCACTGTGCTGATCAGACAATATTCAGGAACAAGAATAATTTAGTGTTTCCCCCATCAGAAACACTCCCAGCCCATGCCTAGTTGTGCAGGGTGTGCAGGCCCTGTGCTGTCATCCAGGAAACAGACGTTATAGATGAAGAATCTCTACACTAAACATGAGATTCAAGAAAAGAAGATGGTTAGAGTTGTTTATTTCAACATTTAATTAGGGAGGAATCAGAAATGCAGGCACACATAGGACTCTAATTAAAACATGACAGACAAAATAAGGGATATCCACCCTATCACAGATTTATCCATGGAAAACGTGCTGAGAAATATTCCTGTCTCCACTCACCAGCAACTGTCTACATTGGGGCTGTATTCAGTGGCATCATCCTGAAGAGACTGTGGGGAATCCATGTCTTCTCCATTTCCAGATGCACTAAAGAAAACAGAAAAGCATATGTGCTAAGATATTAAAAGATATTTTACCAAACTGCATGAAGAATCAGTCAATAGGATGAATGGGTATCTACAGCAGAGATTAAATTAGTCTAATTTGACATTGTGCTTTTTAATTCTATCATTTTATCTCCCGCATGAATTTTAAAGTGAGCAGTAAAAATAGAGAGACTCATAGGATTTTATTATATTAAAAAAACACATTAGGAAAGCAATCTGCTTTGTATTTTATTACATTATTCCACTACAGATCCTGAAACCATGAGAAGGTTTTTGTTTTTTTTTTAAATGATCACTGGTTTTTATGCCACATCCTGAGTGTTTTAAGCCTACATTCTTCCTTTTCACCTGCTTAATTTATCATCTGCCATGAAACAAGTGCTAAATCAGTAGCAGTGTGTGAGCTGCAAGCCAACAACGAAAGTGATTTTCCCAAAGATTTACTACACAGAACACTGTAGAGAAACTCAGGAGTGTTTTGCAGCTGACTTGAGTGTAAGAAATTGAAGACTGGGCCCTAAATGCATATTTAAGATATTTAAAGGATTTTAATGGCATTGGTAGTTTGTAATTGCTGTACATAAATGCCAGTCCTAAAAGCAGATCTGGTTCCAAAAGTCATCATCATTTTTCTTACTTGTAGTTTTGTTTTCTGTAATGTTCAGATGTGAGGAACTACCTCGGGTTAATAATTTAGGGAATCTGAACTATTCAAGGTCAGCAATGCAGGTGTCCAGCACTGCTCTGCTGGCACTCCCTTCCCTTTGGAGTAAAGCTGGGAGCTCAGAGTCTGGCCTCATTCCATCTGCCACCTCTCTGCCGAAAACTGAGTGATCTGGTGACAAAGCACTTGTGCCTTGTGCAGGTCAGTCCCTGAATGAGGGACTGAAATTTGGATACCTCTGCTTTGCAACCAAAGTCAGACTGGCAGCTAATCAGGCATCCATCAAATAAAAACCTTCGGCCATTCAGGGCTTGTGGCACATTTGTTACAGATTCCCCTGATTCATCATTATTGGCTGTAAATACCCCCCACATTTTTACAAATGAAGCTCCTTCTTCCCAGTCATCATTTCTCTCTATTCACTCGGCATAAACGGCTGCTTTAAATATTTCACCCTCAGCATTTTCCTGCTGTTTGATTGCTAATGAGGGATAGAGGGAGGATGGCAGCACACAGCTGGGAACTGGGTTGGCTAAATTAAGCTGTGGAGTTTGTTCTAATGTATCATTAATAAGAGGCTAAGATTAAAAAAAGTACTGATTTTAAACTTATTCGGATCTGAGACCTGATTTATTCCATACAAATGACAGCAGTAGATAAACCCAAAGAGAAGTCATGTACTGATCAACATCTACTGACCAAAGGCTGTGAAAAGTAACATGAAATTCTAGCTCTGGGGTCTAAGGAGAAACAAGAAGCTGTTGGAAAGAAAAATAGATGTATTATTTGCAGTATGACTATTGCAGGTGCATTTAACTCACCATGGACGAATATTTGAATCCATTGGTTTTGAAAACACGGGGGGAGATGTGTTGTTTGGAGTCGCATTGCTTTCAAAACCATCAATCTCCAGAAAAAAGTGAGAACTGTTGAAGACAGGGCATTTAAAAATATTATTAACAACAGGCAAGCCCAGTCCTCGGCAGACAGAGCTCTCCAAGCACACACCCAGGGCAAGCCTGGCAGTGCAGCTCCTCTGGAATTACACCTAACAGGACGCTGGAACAGAGGCTTATCTGCTTTCCCCTGGGGAGATCCCAACCTCCAACACTGTGCCCAGCTCTTTCCCGCTGGCAGATGGGCAAAATTCCCGAGATATTTTTAGAACACCTGGCACCACGTCCTGACATGTTTGAGCAGCAGCTCTGAGCCAGCCTTGCATCCAGCTCCTGTGCAGAGGCCAAGTGCAGCCCCAGTCCCTGCCCAGCCACACACAATTTTAATCTCTTGCATCCTAGTCCCTGTTTCTCCAGCCAGGTGCCATCAGGATGGATCATTTCAAACCCATCAGCAGTGATGATGATTAAATCAGAATGTTTGAAAGGTCACATGTTAAATAACATCAGGCATTTCCACCAGCCAGGACTGAATGCGTCCTCTTGCCATGACATTCAACTATTTTTTTTTCCCTAGAAATAATTTTATAAAATATATATATAAAGAGCTATTTATAGTGAAAAGAAATAAAATTTAAAACACAGAAAAGGAAAATCATATGAAGGTTTCATCCTTTAAAAGGCTGTGGAGTGAAAGACAAAGTCAATGGGTCTGGATCTCACGGAAACATTGCTACACTTCACCACAGACAGAGGAGTTCCAGTGGTGGATTCGGTGACTCCCACACGGCCTGGGTTTCAGAAATTGTCTTGCATTTCTAAAAATATTCCAGTAGTCACCTGGAAAATACTTCAAATTCACCTAACACTAATAATTCAGTTCATAGGGTATTTCTTTTATTTTAACTGCATCTTCCCCAAGGAATCCTGGTGAATCAAAGTACACACACTGATGCTAAAATGCAGTATACATTATTAGGACATCACTGAACACCCTGCTGATATTTCCTAAAAACAACACAATCTAGTTCATCTCTATTTCCATCTTGGTGATCCAGATGTTCACTCACTGTGTGTAGTTGTTTAAACTTGATATATCCATTTAACATTTGAGATGTGCCTGGGAATGTATTCTGAGCAGGCAGCAAGTAAAATGTCACTTGAGGTTGGCAGGGCTGTGTCCCTGAAATGACCTGGGCAAGGGGCAGTAAAACCAAGACAGAAGCAGGACCAGCACTTGTGCCAGTCACGGCTGTTTAACCAACATCTGGACTCGGACTAAGGAGGAGCAGAAAAAGCACAGCTTCATCCTGCTGTTTTGCATTCCCTGCCCATGAGGTGCAGGAGCTGTCCCAACAGGCAAACCTCTGTTGGAGGCTGCAGTGAGACTCCCAAAATCCACAAGTGCCAAGGTCCGGGCTTTGCTGGCCCTTCTCACCCGAGGGCACAGGCTGATGTCTCAGAGCAGCGTGTTCATGCTGAAGGGTTGGCCTTGTACAGCAGCTGTGGGGTGAACCCTGTTCTGGAGCCTGACAGACCTCACCTACCCTGGGATGTGGGTTACCTGGGGATAGCACGAGGGGAAAAAAAAAAGAAACCCAAAAGCCACGGTGCAAAGCAGGTGGACACGTGCCACCACATACCCAAGTGCCTACGTGGCCCTGGGTGCACTGCCCACAAACATCAGCAGCTCTGACAACACTGGGAGGCTCCTCCCAACCTGCCTGATGGCTCTCCTGAACTTAATTACACACTGTGAGTCCACCCAAATTCCAGGGCCTTCGAGAAGGGGATGTCACTGCCCTTCAGGAAAGTGCACGTTGCCAGGACACTCTGCTGAGTGACAGATGCCACCTTGGAAGTGAAGCAGCTGCTCATGGCACAGTTGGAGGAAGCGTTTCGAAGCAACAGGATAAAGCAGCACAGGAACATGTAATTAATGGAATATTTAAAATCCCTGCATTAAAATTCACGTGATCTTTGTGCTGGATGTTACAGGAATGTTGTGAGCCCCACCCTGAGCCCTTGGTTGAGAGGTGGGAAAAGCCCAAGGTTACTGTTACTGAGGCCACAAAACTGAGTGAGAGATGGGAGGTAAGTTGTGGAGGGGTTGAGGTTGGCAGTGCTCTTGTAACTGCACAATAATCCATGGAATTGCCCCTTCTTGAAGCACTGGGGTATCATGAGCTGTTTAGACACCTCATCTCCCCCATGTGCAACCAACGATCTTCTCCTTTTGAATTTAATGACAGAAAGATGAATTGGACCACCCAGAGGCAGTGGGTCTCAAATAACTAATGGCACCGTTTCTGTGAAAAGTGACTCCTCTGATTACTAAGAATCAGAAGTGTCAGAACAGCCACAACTGCCAAGGCCTTCAGAGTTGCAGAAATTGCCATAATAACCAGTAATTATGTAGAGTGAAAAGTTTACGAATGAGAATCCATCCTCACTCTACAGGAACGTGGCTGACTTCAATAGCAAAGTATCAGTCACGAATTACAGCTTGTATTTCCCCATCCATATTGAATACAAACCCTCAATCCTTTTATTAGTTCTCTAATATAAATTATGAATGAAAGTGAATATTTTATAAATCAATGAAGTCTTTTTAATCAGAAAGATGAAAAATTGAGTGAATTCAGGTTCGTGTTTGTGACAGGACTTTTCAAACCTCCTGCTCCCCCATAATCTGTTACATTCCCATGTGAGGCTGTTTGAAATGCTCCCTTTTTTCAGGCCAGCATCTCTTACATTAAACCTGGTGTACTCTTAAAAATAATTCTCCTTTCTCCTATCAAAACACTGACCATCTTTAGGCCATGTTCTTATAAGCTTATAAGCAGTGTAGAGAAAGATGTAAGTGGCATTTCAGTGCAAAGATCAACTAAAGGAGATAAATGAGGGAGTTTTAGTGGTTTAGACTGAGCTGGAATCTTACCTTTTCTTTGTGGGAGTGCTTTCAGTCACCTTTTTCTCTTGCTGGTTTGAAGGGGGAATTCCAGGTGGGTTTGTTTTCTTGCCCATTAGTGGAATAATTTCGTTGTTATCCTTAATCATGTTTCTGCAATAGAGAGACTCCCACTTACTTGACTCCTGTTTATTTAAACAAAGTAAAGGGACCAAATTGCCTGTTCAGTCTCTTTACATGTAAACACACAAATATTGATTTTTAAAGAAAGTTTTTAATTTTTCAGTTGTTAAGCACATACACACCATTTCATGCATCAAGGTTGGAAGGTTATACATGACTCATTAAATTACATTAAATTACATTCTAAGGAAAGTGCCATTAAAAGATGCCATAAATCCAGGAGAACCATAAATTCAAGCCTGTGCCTAAATTAAATTGAAGGTCTGTCAATCACAATGACAGTGGACGTTACTCAGAGAAACATAAAGAGCTCAATGACTTTTATAAGTAGCCCCAAAGTTTGTGCATATTTACAGTTAATTTGGGTATTCTGTTCTCGTCCAAGGTAACTTCAGAAAAGTGGTACACTCCAGAAGTTTTGTGCAACAGATACAATGAGTGAAGGAAAGTTCCAGATGTGAAGGGTAACACATAAAACCCCCTGGGACTTTTCACTGTGTTACAGCAGCAGAAGCACACTCTGAATAGAATTCCCAGGCTGAGCTCAGCTAAACCATCACATGGATAATGTCAAGGACTTGTGTCCTGGTGACAGTTCTCAACATTTCTTCAGGAAAAAGAAAAAAATCATTTCCATCCAGTAGAATCAGGATCACCACCACATGACACAAAAGGATCTTAATGCTTATGAACACCCACAGCATGAATTCTCCAAGTAATAATGAATAACTATCTCCCTGTTTCTCAGTCTGATACTCAAGGGCATCATTTTAAATCCCCCAGGAGAACTTGAAAGCGAGAAGGTGAATTCAGGATACATTAAAATTCACTGAATGTAAAACCAGTAAGATTTATGAGGTCAGGGACCCATTTCCAAGGAAATCAGGGGAGTGCCCTCCATACCCAAGGACAAATAGTAAAAATAATTTGCCTGCAAGTTTGAGCAAAATGAACTACACCTTTTTTCACTCCTACACCACTTTCCTTAATGTGACAAAGGTACCCACAAGCTCTCTGCTCCTGTCACAGTGCTGTCAATGTGCCTCAGCACCAGAACTCCCTCATTATGGGGAGATCAAGATAGAGAAAACAGATTGGAAGAGTGTTTGAAAAAACACGACACCTGGTATGAGAGAGGAGCCAGGAATATCAAATACATTGATATCTGAATGGAAGTCTATTAGTGCATAAACAACAAATGTTTAATTACTGGAATTTTCAATCCCAAGTACAGAGAACTGAGAACTTACAGGGCCCAAACACATGTAAGTGCAGCTGTAATTTCCTGGCACTAAATGGAATAGGAATTTGAAATATAGGAAAGGACTCCTTACCTTGCAAAGGTTGGCTTAAGAAACAGGCATGAAAATAAATTCTTATTGTGTTTTCTACCACTGGTAGATGTGCTCACACTGGTGCAGCTTGAAAAAATGCCTAGTTTGGATGCACTTCCTAAGAATTCATATCAACTTCTGTAGAAATAGTAATTTATAAAGAGGAAAATATAATTTATTTAGTACACTTGCACACAAAGCACACTGTGGCTTCCAGTAAATGCACCAAGAACTCAAATCAGGTGTTACACAGTCAAGGTAGGAAAAAGGGTTTGTCTGTGGCATTGGAAATGCAATTCACACAGTCACCAGACACATGTTGTGTCAGGGAATACACTGATAAACATTTAGGCTCAACACAGCTAAAACAAATGACTGTTGTCTTACTCAGTTCATAAATAATTCTGCTTTTTACTTCTTACCATCTATGTACTTTAGGAATGCGAAGCAGTGTGTGGGCAAAGACATTTCACACCCCAGGGAAGAGGCAAATGTGATACTTGACATAAATCAAATATGATGAGACTAAAATATGATGGAGATGGGCATTAAACAGCTTCACCAAAGAAGTGACTTTAAAGAAATTGAATATGTAGTGGGAAACAGACTAAAAGGGCCAAAGGCGTGTCAGCAAAGGAGTTGCCAGGTTGAGAGGGGCACAGGTTCACTTTCATACACTGGGACTAAGCACACAGGAGATCTGGCTGCAATCTCAGCCAAAAAGACTATTTGAAATGAGATCTCAGTCTGCACAAGTAAATAACTGCAGGCACAGTGGAAGCACCTTGTTGCAGTGCTGAGGCAGCGTCTGTCTCATTTTGAATCACAATTAATTGTATCCTGACATGGAAACTGAGCCGGGGCTCTCAGCAGCAGCTCCCAGTGCACTATCATTTTCTGTAATCTGTGACATGTAGGGAAAAATAGTGCAAGAGCCCGAGAAGTGTCACCTCACAAGTCCTGTCACTTACATAACCCGACACAGTGTTGTCTTTTGTTGTAACTATTTTCAACTCCCATTATCTAATTAATTGTTACTTACAGGCCACCAGAGAAGGGGCTCAGTTGAAGTGGGCAGCAAGACAAACACTGCATTGATTTACAAAGAATTACACTGAAGGGGGTCTGAGGACACTGAGGAGTTGGTGCCTCACCTCCAGCATGCTGGGGGTAAGAAAAGGGTATTTATCTGTGATGTGAATGTGCCATTCCTGCAGTAAGTGGCACTTTACACAATCACGGACTCACCTTCTGCTTATCTGAGAACAAGAAAAATGATACATATCTATTTTTATAGCTCAATAACAGTAAAAAAGAGGTGGTTCAAGAGAGAATCCTAAAGAAACACTCAGCTGTGATACCATGGCACAAAGGTTTCTTCTTCCTTGGGGGCAGAGGAGTGGAGGTGACTCTCAGTCCATTGGCAGGATCCTTCCAACAGCCCACAACACTTTCCAGCACCTACAACCTAATTCTTACTGGCTCAGAAAAAAGAAATCCACCCCCCCGAGGGGAAAGCTGATAAAACTTCATTTTGACTATTAAGCTACACTTGATAGAGTTTCATATTTCTGTAAGATTTTTAAGCTTTTGAGGGGCATTAGTAGACATCAGGTGCTATTAAAAATTCATTTTCTTCCTGGGGAGAAATTTGTTCTTTCCTATGAAGGTTTTTCCTGACAGAAATTTTAAAAGACTCTGAAAAGCAATGTTTTTCCCTGAGGAAAAATGCTTTAAGATGATTTCTGAATTAAACAACAAAAAGAAATTTTGCTGAGTTGAAATAAAACCTATTTTACTAGGCTAAGGATTTCACTTCCAACGGTCACTACAGTAACAAACTTTCAGTGGAAGATGAATGTATTCAAGTCTGACATGTATGACATTAAACATTTTGGATCCTCTTGGCAACAGGGACTGGGGCTGACAAACCCAAATGCAATTGGGTCCATCTTTCCTCACTCCTGAATGCCCAAGGAGGTGGCGTGGCACAGCCCAGGATTTATAAACTAGAGAAACAGAAACAAGCACAACAGGAAAACATTTTCCATTTGGACAATCGATCCTTTGTCTCTGGAAGATTTCACTGTCTCCAGAGGCCTCACACCTGCCCCAAACACCCCCGGAGCTCCCGGAGAACTCACCCTGCTTACGACACCTCCATGTCGGCGTGGACGAGGCCCTTGGGAACGGCACAGGGATCAAAGCAGGGCCCCGCTGACGCTGCAGCAACATCCAGAGCTCACCTGGCAAAGGAGGGAAACCACCTTCCAGCTCAAAACTCTCCTAAAAAAGCCGAGCCAGCCTTTTCAGTCATCCCGGGTCTCAGCTGGGAAGCTCAGGCAGGTCCAGCACCGCGGCTCTACAGGGTTTGCTACGGCTGAAATTAGGGAGCAGAGAGAAACTTGCCAGACAACAAAGCCTTTACCTCACAGCTGCCAGAGCGGGATGACACACACACACACACGCAATAATTATACACTGAAATGGTACTAAAGCCGAGTTGCTCATGGATGACTTAATGGCAGCAGTGGAATATCTCAAACAATCACTGCTCTGCAGTTTACATACTGTTCTCAAAGGAGAATGGTTATGCACATGCATTTGGGTTGTAAATGACACCCTTTATGTCACGCTCAGTTTATTATACAGCGTGGAACTACTCGGAAAGCACAAAGCAGAAATGAGGAAAGGATCCTGCTGAGCGCTCCAGCAAGCCCCAAAAATTTTGCCATGACTTTGAAAGATTAGAGGAGGCCTTAAAAAATCTCAGACTTTCACAGCAATAATGTCAATGAAAACACAGGGGGTGTGTTTAGATCTTTCCCTACCTGTAAGAGTTTCTGATGAGTGTGTTCCTGGAGGGGCTGTGGGAACACAAACAGTTGGGTTTCACATAAACAGCCCCGGTTTTACTTGTGCTGCAGCAGCTGCAGGGAATGGCATTTCTCAGCTCTGCTACCTCTGAGCTCTTGAGCAATGGCTAAAGCAGAATTCTGTTCTGGGACATAACAGAAGAGTGACTGGAAGTTCTTCTGCTCTTTTTATAGTGTTTCTCCATTATCACCAGAAATAGTATGTTAAAAACGTCTCTGTCTTTGCAGTGAGATATGCAAGGTGCAATTACAGTCTTTACTTGATTATTAGATGGGAGTTTAAGGCAACAAAACAGGAGTCTTCCTCCAGCTGGAGATAAAGGAAGAAAAGAGTCAATTTGGGTGATTTTCTTTTCAGTAAGAGGTAAATTGAAAATCTGCAAGTAAAACCAGAACATCTTAGGATACTATGACCTAGATCCAGACATTTTAATCCAAAGAATATGGCTTTAAAAATATATTTATGAACTGCAGGTAAACCCCTCCTGCTCATGAAGTAGTTATCTTTAAAAACAGGACTGCTGGGTATTGCATTTGCCTCAGACCTACTGTGTGAAATGCCAGGAGCACTGCTCTCTTCCCTGTAATGAATCAGCTTCCCAGCAGCTGTGTGAGGAAACAGGCTGTGCCTGGGCTGGTCGGGTTTGGCATCAGGGGATCCCTTTGGTTGGAAGTGCTGAGAACACATCCAGCCTTGCCCAACACAAATGTATGATGATATATTCCAAACCCTGTACCAAGAAACAGCCACGTCTTGTCAAATGACTGTGCCTGAGTTAATATGTGACAACCCAGAGTCAGCTGCTTTGATGGTGCTTTACCTGCTGGAGTAACCACCTGAGATAAGGACTGAATCCTGTCATTTCATCCTGGGAGACCAGCAGCTCAGTTCTCAACACAAACTGAGAAACCGCTTCATTGAAGTCCCTCTGAGGATGGAATTGTGAAAAGAGGCAAAGCCACATTAAATCTGGGTGAAGGTGCATTCGAGGACTGTTGTTTTACCTCTGGCATCAACCACAGTAACAGAGATTCTTCTGCTGAAAGGAGAGAAAATGAGTTTGGCAGGCAGAAGGACTTTGAACTCAGAAAGGAGCAATATCTGCAAGCACCCAGATCTGTGTGGTTTGCAGAATACAGGCCTCAGCAGTGTGGTCTATTTATAATACAGTGGCAGTTATCCAGAGAGAAAAACTGGGACGAGCTACAGCAAGAGAGGCAGAGCCCTGTTCCAAACCTGCCCATGGAAAGGCGCAGAGGATTGTAGGAGCTGTTAACAGTTCACACACAGGAGTTGCACTGCATCCTGCCTGTTCTGTGGGAACAGCTCCTTGTGGGATTACAGGGACAGCCTTGACTCTGAACCTGAGTGGGGCTGCCTTGTGCCACTGTCACATTTCGGGAACAGGAGCCCAGACTGTTTCCAGCTAATCCTCCTGAAAACAAGGCCCCCACATGCCACACAAAGGTGTTGTGAGCCTGAACTGAGCTACTTTTGAGGACAGATTTATGAACCAGGAAATGAGAAGCAACATTACACAAAGTCACATCCCTGCAAACTTTCTTACAATTTTAATCATTAACCTGCTTAACTCTTTAACTTCCCAGACCTGTTCCACCCTGAGGTTTCTGACAAGGCCAGCATTTTTCAGAAGCCACGGAGGGTTTTGCAATAGGCTCTATCATGTCTGTGAACACCATTTTCTANGCCAGCATTTTTCAGAAGCCACGGAGGGCTTTGCAATATGAACACCATTTTCTGGGGTTTTACAGCAGTCACCAGCTGCTCCAGTTACTGAAGAGATGCCATAAAGATCAGGAATATTAATAACATGCATTTCTTACTCAAAATTCTTCAAAAAACATTAGCTTTGGATAGTCTGTACAGCACAGCTAAGCAGCAGAAACCCTATCTGGCTTTATTTTGTTTTCCTAGCAAGTGCTAGACTCACCAGTAACTAAAGTGAACAAGATGAAGGAAACCCCAGATGGGAGGGATTGAGCATTTGGAGATTTGCCATCTGACATCAGCGAGTCAGAACTGCATTTGCTCTTCTGCTGATACATGGCATGATCCGAGTCAAACTCACATTAGAAGTTACTCAGATTTCATATTCAGTTCTGTGATTTTCAGTACCCCAAAACATAATCACTAAGGGGAAAAAACATTATCAAAAAGCAAGAATATTTGTAAGCCACTTATCGTCATCATTCCATTCCCCAAGCTCCTTAAAAACAACCTACAATTTAAGTATTAAAACACTGAGCAACAGAGAAACAAATTAGCCTGTAAGTGTGTGACTATCACCTTTGGAAAGATCATTCCAGGAAAATCCTGGGCTGTCACTTACCAGTTGGTGCAGTCTGGACTGCAGGGACAAGTCAGCCTCTTCAGCAAGGTTGTTATGTGTATTTGCCTGGAGATTCTGTTCCCCAAGATTCCTGCCACAAAACAACAGTCCCATTCACAAGAGGACACACAAGAGTTGCTGGAGCCTCCATCACAAGTACATGTTGCTTTGCAGTTCTATTCTTTGGCTTGGGCAAAAAAACAAGGGGAGATGAGTCCACTGTGTCAAGGAAACAGCATTAATGTGGGGACTGTCAAAATTATCCGACACTCAGACATCCTAATTAACTCCTATTCCTCCAAACTCTGCTTCCTGGACCCAATTCAAGCAGCTCTCCAGCTGCAGTGCTGCTGCCCTGGGACTCCTGCTCATCACAACGAGTAGCTCTGCTTATGACACTCCTCTCTCTGTCCCTGATGTTGTTCTCCTTTCTATAGTGAGCTTGGGAACATGAGCATTCACATTCTGCATTTGTGCTCTGCTGAGCCATGGCCAGAGCTCACAGACTATGATAACACAAACACTAAGAATAACAGGGCAGAGGTGATCCCATGCTGCAGCTTCCACCCACTCCCCCTCACTAAAGAAGCAAAGCTGCCTCCCTTCCTCCCTTATTATACCCTCTCTCCACCTGGTAGTGTGACCACTTCCACCTGAGTCTCTCTAATTCCAGCACCTGTGGCAGGATAGATTCAGTATTGAATGTGTTGAAATAAATGCAGTAAACACTTAATTTTGACTTCAGAACATAGTCAACCCTTCCCTTGGCAAAATTACAGGGACTGCCTAAGCATGAGATAACAATCTCATCTGTCTATTCCTGCATTTGTGCTGTTGTGAGTGTCCCCTGCCACTCCTAAGGCAAAAAGTCCTTTTCCAGTCCTCACTGTGCATGTGTGTGGGGTGGTGGGGCCTTCTTGTCCCTGTCCTGTGTCCTGTGTCCTGGTGCTGTGGGACACAGGCTGTGCACAGTCACTGGGGGAGGCTCACATGGGTCTACAGCCTTTGGAGGAAAGAATAAAACCAGTTTCAAGACCATAAGACAGGCAGGTTTTCCTTCTGTTGGCCCCCAGTTCACAGCCACCCAGGAGGGAGCCAGGTGTCCTGTGGGACACGTCACACCTCAGTGACATCTTCCAAAGCACGGACTTGGCTTGGCTGTTGAGCCTCACATTCTCAGCTAGGTTGGGATGATTCTCCAACTATTTCAGCGTGAGTTTTGCACCCTCAGTAAATCTTCAGCTGTGGTGCAGAGTTTCTGAGCAGCACAGCAGGGGAATGAAGCAACATGAAAATGCCTCAAGGGACACACCATGAAGAAAGCGTGGCCTCACCTTTATGCCACATTTTTTCTGCTCGAGTTTGTACTGCCACTGTTTGACTCAAGTACTCTTTGGAGGGTGATCTCCAAAACTGTGGAGGAACTTTCGTGTGATATAATAGTTTGGGATTGAAATAAGAGTTTAGTCATTTGATTAAGAACATTGAGTCTTCTTTTTAAAAGGAAAATATTTTTATCTGTCTCATCTATCTAAAACTTGGGAATAGTTTGCTTCCCTTCTACCTCCAAAGAGCTGTTTATACCTGTAAAAAATGTGAGTGGAACAAAAATCCACCCACTATCATGTCTGAGAATCAACCTTTGCATCAACTGTCGCAGTGAGATGCTCTCTAACCGTAACAAAATTAAGTCCCTGGAGGCCCCTTCCACTTTCTGCCAAGTTATTTCTGGAAATTAAGGGAAGCAGAACTGAAGGTGAACATACACCAGTTGAATTGAACCCTCGGATACTTCGATTCCCCAAAACAAGAGATCTAAGCCCTGCAGGTCCCACAGTGCTGCAGGCAGGATGCCACTGGATTTTCTGCTGGTATTTGACACTTCCAGTGATTCCAAAGGGAGTTCTCCTCTATCTCTCTGGTAATGAAGAATCTTGTCTTCCTCGTGTCTTCCTCTTTGCCACTTAAACACTCCTGGCTTTCCCCCTCTGACTTAACAGGGACTGAGGACATGATCCCTCTTCCCCAAGTGGTTCATTATCCGCATTCTCTTGTGGAATAAGAGGAGCTGTCTGGGCTAAACCTACTATGTCAGCTTGGAAAGAAATGACTTTGACTTAGTGGCACAGCTTGAAACTGCTCTTACTGGCCGAGTGAGTAGGACGCTTCCTTTAGTTCCTCAACTGGGAGTTGCTCTCATCGTCTGACAGGGCAATTCCAGGGGACATGAGTTTTCATACCAACATTTGGGTGACTAAAGTGTTGATTTTAGAGGCTGATTACAGCAATGACTGAGAAATACTGTTCTGGATGATGATGAAGTCTGAAAACCTCCGTGATTCCGTAAATGTTGGCGTCTCCTGGAGCCCACTCATGCCCTGCACGCTGAAACGGGAAGTGTTACTAATGATGAGGCACTAACTCAGTATCACCAACACACCAGGAAGGGAGAAGTTGATTTCTCCTCCTTCCCAGAGAAATAGGGTGCTCTCCACCATGTATTTTGAGGAGTCAACATCTGATGTAGGCGAAATTTCATCCATATTTTCTCTGTTGGAAACTATTCCGGAGTCAGAGGTAATCCCAGTCTCCATGGTGAGGGTGATGGGAAGAACTTCAGAACCCTAAAACCACATCAAGAAGACCCAGGACGTCTGTGCTGCATTTGGCAGCATCAATTAAAACCTCTTCCTCCCAAGCCCTAGTAAATTAGCCTGTGCCTAATGAGGCAGACATGAAGACAGGAGGATTCCCTCTGACACAAGCTGCTGTGAAATATCCAAGACCCTGCCTGACCATCAGCGTTATCAGGGAATTTTAATGTATATGGAATTTTTTGAGGTTGGAAGATTTGTCACTACAGTTTGCATAAACATTGTATAAAATTCCCATTGATGGGATTCTGGAAACTTCAAGCATCAGAATGTGGGTCCAGCGGTTTTTCCCCATAAGCCACGGGGTTGACAGGATCCCGTGTTTTGTGCAGCACTTGCTGGGCACACACCTTGTGGATTTTTGAGTACTGAGGACACCAGCAAAGATGCAGGACTGAGTAATGTGTTGGTGTCATACAGATGCCACGGAAGAGTGACAGAACTAGCTGGCGTTTAGCAAAGATAAATACGATTCTGCATAAATTAATTCGATCAGAGGCAGCAGAGACAGTGGGATCAGAGGGAGAGGGGCTGTCCCAGGGGGACCAGCAGCAGCCCTACACATGGCTTGGGGGCCCTCTTGTGGGCCCTGCTCCGCCGTGGACCCCACGAAAAGCTGCCCTGAGGAGGGATTAACAGGAATGTTTAATTAGGACAAGGGCTGTTCGGACTCCAGCAAAGCTGTGGGACAGGGCACAGTAAGTGCACATGAACAGGCTGCGGGGCTCCAAGTTTTTCAAGCAGGGTGTATATTTTCGTGAACTAATTCAGAAATTAGTGGAGTTTGAATAGCACAACAGTTCAGTTTTCATGGCTGACTAGACCAGCTGCATGTCAGGTAAATGCTGTAAATACTGAGATCACGTTTTTGGTTCTCCACATGTACATCAGTTCATTTTCACCTCCCAGTGAAGTGCAGCCCAACTCCCCTGGCTTGGAGTCTCTGCCGAGCTCTGTGTCCTCATCTGTGGGGAACAAATTTCTGCCTGTGCAGGGACTGAGGGAGGATGTTGCTGGGAATTCTGAGAGGTTCGGAATAATTCCCTCTAAAAAAGTGGGATAATTTTGTTTCCTTCCCAGAGAAGACTAAGGAAGTTTAAAAATGCAACCAAAAACCCCACCAGCACCACCCTATCCCACAAATACAGGGCATTTACATTCTTAACCACAGCATTATCTGATGGGTGTTTTCAGCCTGAATTTTCGCATTTCTGGGTTTTATTAAGAAGTCTTCTGCAGTCTTTGTGGTCTTGTTAGAGCAGGAAGGGGCAGGAAGGCAGAGATGTATCATCTGTTCAGGTTACCCAGGGCAGCTGATCAATCCTCCTGGACAGGCAATTGATGTAAACCAAGGTGTAATTTAAGCAATGAATTAGGTCTTTACCCAGGCTGGTAATTATGAGAAATTGATCCCTCCCAGGGAAAACTGAAATTTCATGAATGCTTTCCAGCTATATCATGATCCTCATGTCCCTCCAAACATAAATTTGTCCTGGCACACAAAGGCATGCAGACAACCAATCGTGTTTTTGATTATCCCCTTTCTACATTTATTCTTAATAGTTTTAATAATAAACTATTTCACTGTCCCAGCTTGTCTTGCCCACCTGGCTGTGCTTGTTTTACTTGTGGATTGTCTCTTGCCCTGTTCAGCGTGGAGCATAATGAAGCCAGCAGTGGAATCTGCACAGACCAAGTGTTTAGAGAAGCACCTTTGCAATGGTATGAAATTGAACACACCTACTTTCAACACCTTCTGTGGTTTCCCTGTCCACCAAAGGCATTAAATCCGACCATTTTCAGTTTAAATTCTGACTCTTTTTCAAGCAATTCTTTCAAATCCCTTGGCAAGTTTCTCTGGTTCTACCCTACGAACTGTGAAAATAAAATTACATTTGCCCTGAATCATGTTAACCAAAGAAACACAAATTACTAGTCCTCTAGATGGTGCTGCTCTTTCAAATAAAGCAGCTGGATGTTTGAAGATGCTGTTGAAATATGTTGCTGTAGTGCCTCACAAGAAAGGAGCAGGGTGAGAAATCCTGACCCTCACAAGAGAATTGATGCCACACAACCCAAAACTTCATCTCACCGTGGTAGCAGCAAAGGGCAGCCTGTATGGGAATACTGACAGCTGCTCTTTAAGAGCAGTGACTGTTTCAGTGTTCTATTAAATGCAGAAAATTCACAAGATTTATTGATGCCAATTACCTTTGGCTCCATTTTCTTTGATTTCCAGTTTTCCCACTCTGGCCCCTCCAGCAGGTCACTCTCCAGCTGCAGTGACTCAAGGGAATGTCCCCTGTGGGTGTGTCCCAGCCCAGGCGCATTCAGCTTTCCCTGGCACAGGCTGTGTGTGCTCTGGCCCCATTTCCCAGCAGCACTTAAGCACAACTGTACTTGAGATGCAACCACAGGAACAACTGAAACCCACGGTTAAACATCCTGCTGACTTAAGGACACTTGTGGATCCACACTGACCTGGGCATTAAAGCCTGTTTGAACTCTTAAGTGCTTTAGTGAGCAAGGAAAGAAGGTAAAACAATTTACCTTTTCTTGCTCAGCACTGAAATACTGGGTCAGCTGCCTGTAGGACAAATTTTCTTACCCTCAGTTTCTTTCCGTCCAGTCACATTTCAAGGGGATGCCAAAGTTCCTCCTGTTCTCTCCTCTCTTTCCAGGGCTCACATCTGTAGTTTTGGAACATCCCTCTAGTTTCTCACTCAGATATCTTTCCTGATTCTCTGTAAATCCAGACAGATGGATTTGCAGCACCAGACCTTTTCCCCCCTGTGGTTGCTGTCAAAGTCAAGAGCAAAAACTTTCTGATTTTAAGATCATTATACATCTGACCTTTGAAACATATATTCTCTATAACCACTATCTCTGACTTTGTGCAAAGTTCATCTCTTATCTAAATAAATGTCAAATTTGGGATCTTGTTAAGCCTTCAGCCTCAGTAACAATAACTCTGAATTTCTGGAGTTTACTCAGTGTAAGAGAAACATTTATTTCATTGGGTTTGACTATTCAACCTTTGCAAATTCAGAGTATATTTGTTCTTGTGTTGTAAGAAAAGAACAACATCTCGAGATCATTCAGAATTTTGTATTCTTTCCCTGTCCCCACTTATTTATCTGCTTTCCAAGAAACTTTTCTCACAGGAACATATCTGTGGGCTCTTGGTGATTTTCACTGCTCTTTTATGAGTCTTTCTCCAGTGTCAGAATAGTTTGGTTGGTTGATTTTTGCAGCTCCAGAGCCACAAAATCAGGGCGTGTGCCAGCTCATAAAAACACTTTTTAAAAGAAAGAGACTCTAAAAGCAGACAGAAGGTTATGCTAAAAATACCCATGAAGACGTGAGCTTAAACAACAAGTAGTTTATTTAGCACACTTAATGAATCCTTGCACATGGTCATTTTTTAAGTCCTCTGGCCTTTTTCCAGCAGGGCCAACACAGACAACTAGAATTCAACTTTTTCCTAAAAATAAAATAAGATCAGACTGACTTTGGAAGCGACTCCTTCAACATCTCAGACTCTTCTGGCTCATAATAAGGCTCCAAAACAGGTTTTAACTTGACTTCTTCTGGTACCTTGTGAGTCTCTTCTCTCCTGCTTCCATCTCTTAAAAGTGGAACCAATGTTTTCCAGTGTTTCCCTGAAACTAGAAAGGAAAGGAATGGTTAATTTTTTTCCCCTCCACAGAATCAGAAAATATACATGTGGTTTAAATAGGAAGCTGATGAAAGAAGAAGGAATGAGGAAGAAAGGGCTTTGTGGTTTTCTTCCCCATATTGTGTCATGAGTTTTCCATGTTTCAACTGGCAAGTGCAGCAGAGACTGACTGCACAGTTAATACTTCTGTGCTCCCAAACTGTTGACTGCCTTGTAAAATCCTCAGTGAGAGTGACAAATCTCTGGGGGGTTTATTCCTGAGAGTCAAACTGCTGTGAGGAATGAGCCCACCTCATCCTTGGCATTTTGTGCTGACTGAAAATGGCATTGACTCAGCCACTGCACTGTCAGTAAGTGCATAAAACTGACTGCCTCCAACAATCAATCCATGCTGCTGCTATCCCCAGTGTGGAGCCCATGTCAGGATTTAGGTCCCTGAAGCTCTCACCTCTTCCAGGTTTAATAGAGAAGCTGAGGTTCCTTCTGAGGTCCCCAGAGTACCCGGGGTCTTCATTGATGATGCCCAGATTCGTATTCCATGTGGACCAGTTCACTTCATCAACCCTGGGGAGAGAACAACAAATCCAATCTGTTCTAAGGATCACCAGACAACTCCACAGTGAGTTTATATCACAAATTGCCACCTCTCAAACCTCAGATCTGACCCAAAAATCAGATTAAACTAACTACTGTAGACAGTGCTAGTGCACTACTTTTCAGAGTGTTCCAGGGGGAGAGTTCTGCTTCCCATCACTGGATACTTTAATGTTGTTTCTCTACAAAAGATTGTTCATGTGACACACAAACAGGTTACCTGAAGCACCATCTGTAATCATCTTGGCCATCAGGTGTGATCCCCACCAAGACTTGCTTCCCCGAGCGGAACGAGCGCCTCAGGCAGTTCAGGTAACTGTTCTCAATATCCAGGATGGTGATGGCTCTCTGACAGGTAAGAGAAAGCAGAGCACTCAGAGGCTGCTGGTCAAAGTCATACAAATCCTGATTTTTGCCGTTATTTTAAAAACCTTGAGCTTTTATCATTGTCATCATTTTAGAGCAGACACTGTAACCACCTCTGAAACAGCATCCTCTGTTGATGTCATTAAAAATGCTGAACTGCTGCCCTGTGATTAGAACGGTGAAGTTCCCTTTCTTACCTCAAACAAAAACTGATGTGCCTTTGAGGTTCTGGTAGAGATTGGTTTTCCCCTTGCATAATTCCTCTCTCCATAGTCTGACCAACATTTCCCATCATCAAAAGCCTAAATTATTTTTTCTAATTAAAAAAGTACTTATTTTCTTATATTCTGAACATCTGTGGAACACTGGGAACATCTGCTCAGGCAAAACATCAAATATACATGGGAAAGGAAGTAACATACTTTCTTTGGGAACTGTCCAGGAGAAGGAGTGACATGTCAGCTGCTAAAGATTCTCTCTGAAATTTCAGGTGGTTCCCCACACCCTTTTCTTGGACAGCAGCCTCACAGAACCAACGTACCTGGAGTTTCCAGATGCTCTTGCTCTCCTGTGCGATTTTGTTCACCGTCTCCCCCATCAGGGCAATGAGCATGTTGAGCAGGAGGATGTACGTGAGGATGACATAGAGAACCAGAAGGATGACAAATACAGGCTTGAACCTGTAGTTCTCTGTGAACTCCAGGTCCCCCATCCCAATAGTGAACTTGAACAGCTCCAGGCAGGTGTAATACAGGCTGTTGTAGGACGGGCGGCCTCGTTTCACGTGGCAGCCTCGGGAATTGTCAGGGACAGTTGGCTCCTGCCCCTCATTGTCATCTTCGATTAATGTCACCACAGCTGTTGCAAAGGGAGCATCACATATGCAGAATGAAAATACAATTTGAGATCATAATTCCTTTGCAAGCAATGAAATGAGAATAAAGGTAGGACATGTTACCCTCGTGGTACATTGACCACAGGGAAATTGCCCTATAAAATACTCCCTATAACTGACACTCTCTCAGGAAATCTTGCCTTAGATTCTCTACAGAGAACAGGATGACTGTTTGTTCTATTCAGCTTTGCAAAGCAGTTTGTGTCCCAGGGGTGAAAAGCTGTATGAAATTACAATAGATAATTGTTACACTGAAATTATATTTTTTTGCAATTGGCTTAATTTGTTAGTTTTTAGTAACAAAAAGTAACTCCAAGGAGAATTGTACCTGTAGAAAATCCCAGGAGGAATACTAGGTAGACAAACATGAAGCGACATAAATCTCTAAGGATCATCTGTAACATGGAAACAGAGTATTTTTATAGTGCTAAAACTTGGATATAAACTGCAACAAAACCTGGCAGAAAACACTGCTTCAGCTTAAGAGGGCATTTGCTGTGAACTGGCTGTTCATGCACTAAACTTGTTTATCCTGCTGAGATGATAAACTTCCATACAGAAAACACTGTTCTGCTATTCATGCAGCAGTTTACAACATATGCAGCACATATGCCTGTCAAATACTTTCCTCTTTGTGAGTATAAACCACATTAAGACAGTTGCATCTTTCTTCCCCTCTTGAGCTGTCTGTCTACATCATACAGAGAGGTTTATTAGCCACCTACTGCCTCTTGGCTAATTGCTCTGTTTGCTAACATCTGAACTACACCTGAAGAAATTTCCAGGTGGTGGAAAGCTGGGGCATTTCCCACCAGAGCAGTCTGCAGTTCTCAGTCTCCTTTCATCCATGCTTATCGAATTGGACTTATTTTGAAGCATGGCAGGTAATAAAAATAATAATAATCATATCAAAACTGCTATAAAATGTATGGATGAGGAGCAGGGCGTTTTTCTGCATCACTCAAATTTCACTCAGGAAATAATAGCAAAGCATAGGAGAGTGATGAGAGATTTCCCAGTGGCACCACGGAGGTAGGTGTGGCAGCACCTCTGCTGGAAATGGGGCTGTTGGCAGCAGTGTCCCACTCTGAGCTCATCCACTCCTGCACTGACCTTGGCAATCATGACGGAGTAAATTCCCATCTGCTGGAAGCCACGGGTGTAGTAGAGCATGTTGGTCCAGCCCAGTGCCAAGGAGAACACCATGGAGGCCACGTACAGTTCCTGACCAGAGAAGTACAGCACCACAGAGCTCAGGAGGAGCAGGGAGTGAACAAAGCTGAAAGACAAGCATGGTCTGGCTGCAGAGGGCTGAGCAGGAGCCCTTGAGGAATACAGCAGAATGGGGGATTCTCCCTGTACAGCTGCACTCCAGTTGGGAAGTGAAAAGGCTCAAATTATTGAGAGACAGAGCTCCCTTTAGCAATGAGAGACCACCTGGAGAACTATTCCTAACTCTGCTGCATGGCACAGACACTGAATATTTAGACACTTCATTTTCTGCCACTTGTTCAATGGCAACTCTGTTATAAAGACCCAGGAGATGACAGCAAAGCATCTATTACAGCCAAAAATACAGATCTCCCACACTAATCTGTTTCAGGCTGAGATGCACACAAAGGCATTGGAGCTTACAAAAGAACTTCACTGTAGCCATCAATTATCAGGGTCTTGAGTGACGGGCGCCTCTGCACGAAATATTGTATCTGAAAAAAAAGGGAACCAAGGTTTGCATCAAGGAGGTATTATCTCCTGTGAATCCATCAACTGAGCCCTGATCCCTGTACCAGGGAGCTGGTACCTATAAAACTCACAACAACAGCAGAGAAACAACAGTGGCACAAGGTCTTGGGATGATTTTTCCAGGAACATTTGGATTCTCTCCTATCCGGGGTCTCTTTTGAAGACAACAACCTACCCAGGCTCTGCCTGGGGACCTGGGATTCACTGCACCCTCTCCACTGGCTGGCAGGAGGAAGCTGGGGGAGTCCAGGCTAAGACAGGTAACCTTTAGTGAGGGCTGGCAAATGGATAATTACTGAGATGCTCACTGCCTTCTAAGGAGAATCTGTCTTTAAAAATAGATAAACCTGCTCATTAGTAACCTGAGAACTCCTAATCAGGCCAAGGAAAAAGATTTGTAGCTCTTGACTAAAGCATGGATTATTTTAGCAGCCAATGTAAATGAATAGGAAAAACTTGTTTGGTTGTCTCCTACACCTACCAAAACAGCAAAACGAAAATTTTTGAATCTTACCCCTCTTAAAAAAAAATAGAGGCCTCCCAGTACACTCAGGATCTCTCCAGTGACACGAAAATACTCCTCAGTGGTGTGGCCAAAGGGAAAGGGAGGCTGTGTAAGACAGGAAAATAAGGCATGTTCAGCAGAACTGGAGACAGGGAAGACCTGGCCTTGGAGCAGCTGAGAGCATCTCCATTCCTGGGGGAACAGGTTAAGTTTCTGAATGTGCTGCAGCAAAGGGGCAAGACTGGGAACCAAGCAGGGTCAAAATCTCCCTCCCTTCAGGGAAGAGGAAAATCCTGGTGTTAGGAGGCAGATGTGGGATACCATGCACTGGGTGGTTCCCCTGACACATGCCAGGTTAACATACCGTTGCATTCTTAATGACAGGTCTGTAGTAGGCAGCTGCAGTGAGGATGCTGATGTGCAAGGTATAGACAAAGAAGTTGAAGTAAAACAAGTGCTTGACGAACCGGTCCCACTTGTCTTGCAGGAGCCTGTTAAGGGGCTCCACCAGCAGCATCTCGTGCCGGTTCTGAGTGGAAGGAGAAAGAAGAGAATCTTGCTGGGACCAGTATGTACTGGATTTGGGAAAAAAAAACAATCAGACTCATCTTCAGCAAATGTTCCCTCTAGTTCCCTTAAACTCGGGAGGGGAGACTGCTCTTTTATGGAACAAGGCAAAAGCTGCACTGTGTGGAACATAAAGCTCTTCCCCAGCAGTTCCCCAGCCTGGGAATAAAATGCCAAGGAGGCACAATACTCACGGGTGTCTCACTGCTGTAGGCAAGGATCTCAAGCACTGAATTCTTCTCACACGTGTCTATACAGGACAGGTCATAAAGAGAGGAGTGGACAGGACCATATGCCCATTCAGTGAACTTCCTAGACAAGTGTCTGCACTCGGGATCTTTGATCTCCCGTCTGAGGATGTACGCGAAAATCTAATTGCAAAAAGAACAACACAACCAACATGTCAGTGCTAATGGAATTCTCCTTCCTCAGCATATCCACATGACAGGATGGGTAACTTCTCCCTCGTTTAAATGAGCAGAAGCCAAACCACTGGAGCAAACCCATCCTGCATAAATGTTTCACTCATACTCTCTTTAACTCAATGCAGTAATGGGAGAGTTAAACACCTCTCACCTACCCCAATCTTCCCTGTTTTGGCTGCCAGAGTTAATGGAGTCAGCCCTTTCTTGTTGGTGAGTTCTTCCAGCTTCAGGATTGGATTGATTTTGGCACCGAGGATCAGTATGTTATTGTACATCTTGGTTACAAACTTGGTGTTGTCCTTGGTGTTATCTGCGATCTCCACCAGCGTGTGCAGGACCATGTTGCCCATGGAGTCCTCGGCAGCGATGTTGGCTGCCTGGTAGGGGTTCTCCAGGAGGAATTTCACAATGCAGAGCTGGTTGGTGCAGGCAGCCAGGGACAAAGGCAGCTCCCCTACAGGAAGCAAAGGGAAGGAGTGGTGACAAAGCCCAGTAGTACAGGTGCATAAACAGAACGTGTTGTTGTCACCTTTCACCATGAGAAATGGGGAATTTCTCTGAGATAGCACCAATTCCTGTGAGAGCTGTTAGAACCACATTTTCTTTGGTTTAACTGCATCACAGAAACACAGCTGCTTAAGAAAGCACTGGCAGGACAGTAGCAGAAGGTTACAAATTTTCAAAGGCTACAGTGCTCAGAGAACAAAGGGATGCTGACACCAAGCTCACATTGAACACCATCAATTACCAACTGTGTTTCTTTATAAGCTCAGTCTTTGGGAGCATCTGGTACATCTCAGTCTCCAGTCCCACATAAACAGGATTATTTAACAGTTTGGACTTGGGACGATGCTAGGATAACTCAATCAATAAAGCTCATACTGTGCTCACTCCTACCAAAATAAAAGCCAGATTTCCCTTTGATTTTCCTGAAGAACTCCCCACAGGCTCTTGCATGAACATCTGCTCCATTCTGGACCAGAAGCTTCACCAGGTACATGTTCCTTCTCTCGATGGCAATGTGAAGAGCAGTCTGGCCTACAGAGACAATCAGCAGACAAAAATCTTCAGCATTTAGAACAGACTGAGAGCTTTCAGCACTGCAATTCACTGAGCCCCATGTAAGACGGTAGAATTGAGAGCTTTGCAGGCAAGAAAACTCTAGAACAGACCTCCCCTCCCTCCCATCCAAACAGTAAATGCAAGTCATGAACTTGCTATTAAATCACTGTGTATCAAAAAAGGCAGAATATTGCACAGAACAGAAACACAGCCCCAGCACAGATTGTTAATCACACACTGGAACTCTGGGGTGCTGCATCCTCAGACACAAAGTCTCATGCAGAAGACAGTTCCCTGAGGGTTCACTGCAGCAGCTGTTCCTCTTACCCTTGTAGTAGTTGTCAGTATATTCTGCATTAACAAATTCTTTCAGAGTTCCAGTTTTCCTGGCAATATCCAGCAGCAAGGGAATGGTGTCATTTTTCCCATCGTGGAGATTCAGCATGGCTTTCAGCAAACAGGTTTTCCCAGTTTCAGGCTCTGTAACACAAAAAATTACAGCTACATAGAAGTGGTTACAAACCTACCGCTGTACCCAGGCAAGCAGGAATTAATGAGCTTCTTTTCAAAAGGCAAGAAAACCCATTCAGGGTTTCACAGAAAATGTCACCTCCTGTAACCTTACAATCAATGTGTTGCCCCATCAATAGGGAAGTACTGGCTGTTAAAGCACCTCCTGCAGACATGAAACATAATTATCTTTTTTTTGTTGTTGTTTCATCTCAGGAGCACTATTGGAAGGAGAGGAGGGCAACTTGAGGTATGTGCCACTAAAAGGTACCTTTGAACTCCTCGTCTGTGAGATGCTTGAAGGTTCTGTTAAGGTAGAGCAGCAGGTCACTCAGGTCCTTCGTGTTGCCTTGGGCTACAGCATCAAAGATCCTTCTGCGGTCATAAAACTTGAAAGCTTTTTCTGAGCAGCCCGTGATGGAATCTGTAGACAGGAGCCTAAGAAGGGGAAATGTCAGTTACTAAATCCAGATACTAAAAGTCAGATACTTAACAGGCTTTTTATAAACTATCAGAACGTTATTTTTCATTTGCTTGTGTGAAGTAATATGCACTGCAGATTAGTGTGCAGAGACCACAGCATCAACAAAGTCTGCAAGCAACTCTCCTGATGAAATTGTGAGAAAAGCATTGCTGGAAAGCTGAGGACAAGACAGGCAGTTCCCTGTTCTCATTCTGAGTGATGTCCATTCACTGAACAGCCTCAAACAAGTGAATTAAGGCCAACTGCTAATTTTGGGCAAAACACCCACGGGCTGAAATTTCAGAGATGCCAAGACACAAGAGCTTCCGGTTTTAACACCCCTTATTTTGGCATTGAAAACAGTGAAACTGAAAAAATGGTCATGCTCATGTGGAGAGAACAAACACTGCTCAAAGAAACACATCCTGGAGGTGTCAAACGATTCATTACAACCAAATCCTGTGAAGGGACAAACTTACTTGTGAAGTTTCCCCCTCTCCAAATTGACATGAAATTTGATGACAGAAGGTGCCAGCAGGTGATCCATCTGGTACAAGGAGTCCATGGGAGCCATGTCCTTGTCACTGTCCCCCATCACAAAGCGCCCACGTCTGGCAAAGATGTTGCTTTTGGGCGGCTGCACCCTGGGGCCCAGGGGGCCCTGGAGGTTGTCAGATGTTTCCAGGGCAGAGTCTTCCCCATCCGTGTGTTCGTTTGACACCTCGGATTCCTCCATGTCAAAACTGCCAAATTTCTTCATCTTCCCGAGAATGGATGACATGGTGAGCAGGCAGGCTGGGAGGAAGGACACAAACACCTTGAGTCATCACCTCACAGGGCCAAAGCACTTTAAAAAGCCTCGAATTATAACCCCCACCACAGTGGTCAGTCATCTCTGTACATTCAGGGTGAAAACATCATCAACGAGCTGCAAGGTTGTTTTTCTTCACAAGAATATGCTGAGAGTTGCCTGCAAACCTACATTGTTCATTAAATCTGGATTTTCAGTTCTGTGGGAATAGTTCATATTTACATCAAGGGTCATTTACCTTTTTCTGTACAAGCAGGACAGGGAAGAAATTTTTATCAGGCATTTGTATTTTATATAATTTCATGCACTATACAAGTAAAGAAAACATCCATTTGAAAACTTGCACATTTGGGGTTACTGCAAACCAGCTTAGTACAGACAAAATACTAATAACTGCAGTTTAACTTGCTCATCTTTTAAATTCTTTGTGGTCTTAGAATCTGATAGGTTAACATAACATCAACTTAATTGTTTATAAATAAGAAATCAAAATATTTCCATTTGAAATAGGATTCTAGAATTACAGTAGAACAATTATTTCAGTAAAAAAGGAATAAAAACAGCTCTATAAAAATTAGTTAAAGATACTGTGGGAATACTGTCATGGATAATTTTAATTTTTTGTCTTATTTAAATGAATGTGGATTGAGCCAAAAACATCAGCGAGATGGCCATGGAAAATAGAGTCACTTACTTCCCACAGAATAAATGTAATGTTAAAATGTGCAGAATTTGCTCAAACCTACCTTAGTCATTATATGTGCTTTTGTTTCTAAACCCTGCTAATATATTTGACAATGAAGACAAAGCTGCATTTCCTCCTGAGTATGAATTTGGAAAGGAAAAAACCTTCACAATTATATGGAAGGATTCTTCAAAAAAAATAAAATTCTCTATTCTACAAAACGCAACCTACCTGAACATTTTGAAACCCACATACACTGAAATCTGACACAATAAACAAGGAAACATTTTTGACAGAATGCCTTGCTACACCACACCTTACAATCAAAAATAATTTATAATAACTAACCACCGTGCTATTCAAATACAGATGCAGAACTTACAAATACTGACAAAAATCCCGTCTTCCAAAAAATAGTCCCAGTTTCAGCAAACACCCAGTGATCTACAGGAATTCGGTGCCAGGTATTCCTCCTCCACGGTGCCTGGGCTGAAAAGCCCTCAGAGTTTGCTCCTCTACTTCACTTGTCTGCAAAAATGCTCTATGTGCTGATTTTTAGAAGCAAGGGAAGTTCACTGGAAGAACAGAGAACAGAGCGATAAGATAATTAAGAACAATTCTGGCACCAGAAGCATCAGTGGCTTCTATTCCCAGAGGTTTAGCAAAGCTCTTTACAAGAATTGCAGTAAGTTGCTGTTGTTTTTTCCTCCCCTTTAATTGCATTTAGTAATGGACATTCTTCTCCAGATTTCCTCTTTGTAAATACAATCAGGTTTGCAAAAAAAACCACCCACCCAAACCACCAGACAGCAATTGTTGCTGTGGGTCAGAGTTTCATTTCAATTTATAAAACTTTGTAAAAATATGCCACAGTCATCTTTCTGGACACTTTTCTTGGGTGGTTGATTTAAAGGTAAGTGTTTTAAAGATAAGCTGATTCAGAAGAGACTTGAGGATGAACCAATGACAGAAAGTCCTAAAGCCTTTCTCTTGTTCCACATTCCTACCATCTTTTATTTCAATGTTATAGTATATAAATGTATATGTGCAACACGTGGCTTCTAAATATTAATGTAATTAGGGGAAAAAATCTTATCCAGGACAGATCTAACACACTTAAAAATTATGAACTGTGTCATATATCATTAAATATATAATTTACGTAAGATCTTTCTGACAAAAACAAGTTTTTCCAAAGGTTGGAAGCAACCCCCAAACTTCCTGAGGTTTTGGGCAGATTATGAAAATAGTCAATGAAATTATCTGTCTGATGTTTTGCAAAAGGCAGCTGTCTTTCCAGTCTTGCCATCTATCTATCTAATCTATCTATCTATCTATCTATCTATGTATAAAAGGATTGTAAATTTGCCTATTTAATAGCCAACTAATTGCAGTGCTCAGAACACCCTATGGCATGGTATCAAATGGAATAACCAGCCTATTTATTAATGCATAAGTACAGGCTCCCAGTAAGGCAGAGCCTCAGCTGCTGCTCCCGGAGCTTTGCTGAGCAGAGCATCTCCCTCAACATTCCCATGAATTCCTCCACCCTTCCCAAAGCAGAGACTCAGGAAGGAAACTCCCCGGAGCAGTGGAAGGTGTCCCTTATTCAGTCTCTGGGTTCTTGCTGCTGCCTTTTGCTAAATGCTGCTTCTCTCTCTCCTGCCCTTCCAGTCTCGCTGTGCTCCAAGGGACATATTCTGCTCTTCTTGGAGTTTTGATGCCTCCTTGGTCTGTGTTCCCATGAAGATGTTATTTCCTGCTCACTCCACGGCCTTTTGCAACAGTTGGAGATCCCATATTCTACCTCAGCAGAGACCTGGCTTTAAGGAGATACGAGTGCTTATCAAAACAAGCAAGAAGGGATTTATTCCTTTTCCTTGGGCCTGCATCCAACATCCTGCAAAGGCTCTGTGCGATTTCTGTGCTTGGGAAGGATTTTACTGACTAAGTGCCCTCTCTGCAAATGGAAAAACACCAGCAGATGTGCCAGAGATCCTCAAGATGTACCCCAGGCTAGCCTGCAGCTCAGAGACAGCCTTGCCCTTTGCTAATAAATCCTAAACCCAGGCCACAATGTACCAGATTCTGGAAGCAAATGCCACTTGATGTCATGAGCAACAGGGCCCTGGATCAGTATAATTAGCTCTTACCAGTTATTCAATAAAAATGAATGCAGATCTGCTGAAACAAAAATATTTCATACTAATGTAAGAGGGAAAACAACACGTAAGAAACTCAGACTTCTCTTTAATCTAGTCCACACTTTCTCTGTAATTCCTTCATTTGCCAACTGTTCTCTAAACATGACATGGAACAGATGCACAGAGAGAGGGTGGAGGAGTCTGAAATTAAGCCATCTCTGTAATTAAGATTTCAGAACTCAGCATGGCTTTTTCACTATAAAAATGTCAGTCCTGATGTTGCTAATGTGCAAGATAAAGAATCCATGTCCATACTTGAGTGGAAACCTGCTTCCTAGTAATGAAACTATCCAGATAACATGAAACATCTTATTTGCTTCCCAGTGTCATTTGAGCAGGAGAAATGTACATGTTTCTTGTTTTAGACAGAAAGGTATAAATGCTGTCACATTAAAATAAAGAGCAGGGGAACAAGTACATTTTAAGAGCATAACACAGGACATAACTCGGAGTATAACACAGGGCATGACTTTAAGAGCACAACCTGGAAATACCCAACATTCAAAACATGTTAGAGTATACCTAATTGATTAAATTGATTTAGACTCAATTTGACACAATACACGAAGGGCAGAATCAGAAACATCTTCAGATCAGATACACTAAAACAGCTCCTCCAGCTTACCACAGTTCTGACTGCTGTAGAGAGGCCCTGATCCACCTACCAACCAAAACCCACACATAATTATTTTATCCATGTCAAATAAGGAAAATAATTACTTCTCACCCTATAAACGCATTTTCCACGTGGCAACAACCCCTGCATTCCAAACATCTCCAGTCATGGCACCAGCCTAGTCATGCCTTCGACCTTAGTCCAACGTGCACCCAACCTGGGCGCATGCAGAAACAATCCTTCCTATTTCGTTTTGATTGTTCTGCTGATGTTTAAGCCAAGGTTGGTTTCCATCTTTTACAGGGAACAACATGAGATACACGAAAACTGGCTTTGTTCCGTGCAGGAGCCACCAAACCCCCCAAACAAAGCTGACACCCTGGTCTGCTGCCTGTCTGTGTATTGTGGAACAGCCTAAACACAAGAAGGCTCTAATGAAAGCATCAGACTAAGTTACAAACAGCTACTCATCTCTCCTAGTCCTTCAAACACATTCCTACCAGGAAAATGAGCCTTACATGAAGTACCATTTGATGGAGAAACTTAATGGATCTTTCCCAGTCACTCAGACAAATTGAATGTGGTAATTACTTCTCATTTCACAAATGGGAATGACAGAGCAACAAAATGTGTAGACCCTGAAGGAGCAGCAGACATTAAATGCAGAGATTTTTTTTCCCCACAGTAATGAGTGAGATTGCGTGTTGAATAAAGTGAAAAGGAACACTGAACAGTCAGGAAAAAAAATAGAAGCTCCATCTCAGGCCATTCCAAATAATTACTTTATTTTCTATGGAACATCACCATGGCAGCCCCCACAGCAGCATCCACATCCTTCCCGTAAACCACAGGGAATGGAAAAATCCTTTCCACTTCCTGCCTCAGCACCTCATTCCTGGCCAGGGCGCTCCCGCTGCCCAGGATCCTCCTCACTCCCGTCTCCCTCAGGCGCTGCACAGGTAACATGGAATTGAGGTTCTCCACGATGCCACGGCACAGAGCCCTGGTGACGTGGCCCAGGGAGAGCTCGGAGGCTGCAATGCTGGTCACTGATGCCAACTGCTCAGGAACGTGTCTCTCTCCAAATACGGTTGGGTGGACTGAGAGCTTGCTGTGGTGCTGGGCCAGGGCTGCTTGGATTATCCTTGTATAGATGGCAGACTCCTGCACATGAAGTCCTGCAGATGGGAAATACCACGTTACTGATCTGAAGGGGTCTGGTGTATCTTACAATGGATGCTCATCCAGCTGTTTAGCAAAACAGTGGATGCCTTTTCCCGTGTCCCAGAGGAAACTGTTTTCCCAGGATTATGAAGCACAGTTCTCCCATCCAGTTGTACCTACAATGTGTGATACTAGAAGCCTTTTTCTGATTGCAGAAACTGCCTTTCCTGACAATGCACCTATTCCTCTTTACCTCTACTGTGCTAACTTACACAACAACATCAGGCACTAATGGCAGACATCAGCGTCAGTGGCTGGATTCCATGGGAATGTACTCAAAGAACAATTTCAGAGCTTACTTCTGTACTGCAAAACCTAAGAGATTATTAAGAAAACTGTGAAGACCACGCTTAAAGCACTTAGGAAGGTATTACAAGGGTTTGAATCTTAAGATCCATTAGAGTGCCTCAAAATATGGAGCAAAAGGCAACGGATCCAACCAAGGGACTCCTCTGGACTGCAGTCACCCAAAATTAGGGGCTGCTGTCCTCAAATCTGCCAACTTCCCCCTTTGAAAATCAACTTGCACAAAATAACTCTCTTCTGTCCTAGAAACAAAAGAAGACCTAGAGGCAACATGAATGTGCAGTCCAAGCATGACTGTCCCAACACGTTCACAAGCCTCAGCGGGAAATCCCAGAGATGAATGGGAATAGGAAGCATGACCCAACCCCCCCCTCCTTGTTCCCTTTATGGCACGATGGAACAGGTCTAGGCTCATTTCTTTGCCTCAGTTTTGCTTTACCTTGAGAATCCACCTCAATTCTAAGCTTGCAATGCCTTACCCAGCTCCTCTGTCCACTGTGCCACCATGCCCACAAAGGTTGCCAGCACATTGCCCCCGTTCAGTGACGCTGCCACCGCCAAGTAGTCACCATTGAAGTAAGGGAAGTAAGTAAGAGCTGAGGAAGGATCTGGTGTCTCTGGGGGCTGGAATCCCGGGGGCATTGAGATGGTCAGCTGAGCAGAGGTACTGATATTAAGAACTAGGACACAAAAAGAAACGAACAAAGAAAATAACCAGTGTTTCACTAAACCACTCTGAAGGAGGACAATGAGAAAACCAATACCAGAATGGCCATACCTGCATCAGTCCTCTCAGTCAGACAGGAATAAACAGAGCACTGGAAATCTCCCAGAGCAATTCCTACTTCTGTTCCTTTGGGTATTCCATGCCATGCACGGACTGTCCTGCCAGCAATGCTTCCAGGGTCTCCCACCTCTGGAAGTAAGTGAACAGGAAAGCCGGATTTTTCCAATCTGTAATCAGAACAACACCATTGGAGGAATGCAGTATGGCAATTGCAGCATGACTACAAAGACCTCTCTGAAGTCACATATGACTTGGTCATACAGCTGTGGCTGCTGGATTTATGGATGCTTTCACCTATTTAGAAAGCTTTGTCTTGGACAGGGGCAGCATTCCAGTCCAACGGGCTGGATAAACTAGAATCATCTAGAAGAATCATATTCCTTAATATGCAACCTGAGCTTACATGGTACATGTTCAGCAGGTTTAACCTACTCATGTCACATGGACAAGCAGTTCCAGAGTAAAAGGACAATCACAGAAACAGCAAAAAATGCAACTGTCGAAGAACTTAAGCTGTCATGCAATTAGTGGTTCAAAACCAAATCACAAAGAGTTAAGTCCAACAAACTCCTGATGAAATCAGCTACAAGATACACTACAGTGCTACGGCAACAACTCCACATTAGTAAAAATTCAGTTGGCAAAAATGCAAGTTTCTGTCACTCTTTCATACCTTGATGAGAAGATCTTTCACCTTGGAGTCCTGGCCTAACCTAAGCCCTGAATATATTAGCACTGAGGCCTGAAAGAGCAAATCATTAAAAGAAGTAAGTAAATAAACTGATTCCCTGTAAGATTTCCTATAGCCTAATAGTGTTAGTAGTTACTAAGGAGCTCAGCTGAAAGAACTAGACTGTGATAACTNAAGTAAATAAACTGATTCCCTGTAAGATGTCCTATAGCCTAATAGCTCTTAAGTATTATCAAAAGTGTTAGTAGTTGTGAAGGAGCTCAGCTGAAAGAACTGACAGTGACTAGTCTTTTAGCACAAGAGAGGGAACACCATGGCTGCAACAAACACTTGTCCATCCCATTCATCCCATCCCACCAGAGAAAGAACAGTCTGATATACCAAGGCTCTGCTGTTGGTAGGTATTTCTAAAAGTACTGCACCAGATTTTATTTACTTTAAACACCTTACAAACCAGAGCCAAGTCTCAACAGTTCATCAGTACAGGCCACAATTGGTTAGGAGTAACTTTGAAGCCCTTTTTATGTGTAGCCCACACAAGAACTGCACAAACCCCAGTGACTGCAGCACTTACATGTCAGTATTCCAGCTTTTGCTTCTGGAATTGAAATATCCCCAGCTGGCAGCATTCTGGACAGACATGAGTGGCTTCTTCAGGTCACACAACATGGCAACCACATAGTCCTGGATAGTGCCAGCTGCATCATAAGCCTTCAGAAAATCTGGACTTTTAAAAACAAGAACAATGAGGGGGTTTTGCTTTAAGGCAGTGGGAGCAAGACAAATTCCATTGCTACAGGGAACCTGAGACATGTGGTCCTGTCTAAAAATTAAAACAGCCAGCCCAGTGATCAACCTGCATTTTACTGGTTTGGGTTTTTAAATGTTTCCCAAGCTGTTACCACAGCAGGAATACTTATCTCTTGATGGAAGATGGAGAAACAGGAGCTTTAAGGAATTAGCTCTCTGGGTTCAAAAGCTCAACATTGCAAAAGTTACTACGTTTGCATGAAACAAAATGGTACTTTGATCCTGGAGCATTTCTGAAAAATACGGAAATTCCAACCCGTTGTTCAGGGATTGACCAATGATAAGAATAGAAATGAACCAAAGGGTGAAACAGAACAAAGCAGCCGGACTCATGAGTTACACAGCTCTAAAGTAAGATCATGCCATGCTCCACATATTTGCTGCACATACCCTGGAAGAAACCAAGATCTAATACATTTTTACCAATTTATTGAACTTGAACTCATTGGAGAGGAAGACACTGACTCTTTGAGAAAGGTGAAACTGAAAAGCAAATCTTGCTGATACCAAGTCATAAGTGAAAAATTGTATCCTCTGCAAACACGGCACAACAGAGCACTGGCAACACCTCCTGAGGACCTCAGTGTCTGAGGAAGGAAGGAACTAAAATTAATTTAGGGACTATTTGGTTCAGCATCTGGCAGCAGCCAGACCAAGCAACTCTGTGACTGTTTCAGGCAGCACAAGCAGCACAAGGCAAAATGACAGTGCTCAAACTGCATTAGCAGAAGTCCTGACGGGTACAACAGACTACAATTGTTCTGGGATACTTCAAGGCTTCTGTTACTACATGGTCAAAAGCTTTTCTTTTTATTAGAGACATGTAGTACTTTGATGAGGTCACAGACTCCTGTGCGCTCAGCTGCAAATAGTTCATATTAAATACTGCCATTTAAAATATTCTTTGACTACTTAATTAAGACTATGATTACAGAGAAACGCAGCCCCTCAGCCTGCAGCCCCATTAACACGCTACAGGAATAGTAATTGCCACATAAATTCCAGATGAGAAGCTGCCTGACACAGAAGCCCTTTTGAGAAGCAACGTTACCTCTTCTTTAAATACCAGTAGACTGTGGCACATCCAAATCCTGTGGCCAAGCTCACGTGTGACTGTGGCAGAGGAAGAGAAGAGAGGAAGGTGGGACTGCAGCGCCCGTCTTGCCAAGTCACCAGGTGACTGATGTCCTCGGGCTCAAAGGCAGGGCCTGTGCTACCCTCTGTCCACTTGCAGCCTGAAACACACAGTGCCCAAGAGGTTCAGTGACACCCTAGATAATGTCATAATGCCAATTATCCTCTGCTAAAACCCATAATGGTATCCAAGGCCCTCCTTTTCTCTAAGCACTCCTAGTGCCTGAAGAAACAAGCAACTTGCACCTTGAGATATTGAAGATTCAACTTAAGTAACAGGTGAGACACAAAAAATCCCCAAGCACAGTCCTGCTGATATGGCAGCTGTCACATCCCATCCCCAGGACACCGGGAGTGCTGCATCAGTGACACACTGCCCGTGATGGATAGCACAGGTTGGTCACCTGTTGAGCCAAAGCAACAAGAAGCCCAGATCTGTAAGTATTCAGCACTGGACTGCAAACTACTAAAGAGTAACCCAGTGCCTCACCAAAAGCAGAACAGGGTTTAATTCAGTTCTCCCAGTCCAGCATGTTGCCTGTGAACACAGAACACTCAGCCTCTGACGAACCCTCCACATTCTTTCACTGGAGAGGTTGAGCTCAAGCAGTGGCACGTGATGTTTGCCAGCACTCTCCACTCCACAGCACAACTCCAGCAATGCCTGGGCACGGGGCAGGGACAGGACAGGCCACTGCCTCCAGCTGGCTCAGAAGCTGAGGCAGAATTGGGCTCCAGCCAGGGATCAGAGTTCCAAGCTGTGCTGTGCCACTTGTCCTACGGGTCAGAGAAGAGACCCAGCTGCCTGACTCGCACAAATACGGCCAAAAAAGTCATTCTTGGGCTGGAAACCACACACAGCAACCAGCAGCTGAGAAAGCTGAGAAGTGCCATGTGAAATATGCAAAGCAAAACACAGACTTTTCCTTGTTCCCTTAATTCCCCGTTCTATCAATTCTGTCTGAATTGAATTTCCAATTGGTTTGCTTTTCCAGTTTTAAATGGACTCTAAGAAATATTATTAACAATAAATCCAACCCGAAAGGATGCTATTAAAATTTTTGTGTCCCAGAGGTCCTGGATTCACTTAGTTCACTCAAAACAAATGGCAGCAAACACCCTCCTTCACTTGATAGAAATGAAATTAAAGTGGCATGTGGCTTTAGGACATAAAATATTTACCAATACGACATAAGAACCTGTGCCTATGAACCCATGAGGCTTTGTTATGCAGCTCTTGGGACAGGTGGAAAGCAACAACAGCTCCTTCAGCCCATCAGCCTTTGGATTTCTGTCTTTCTAATTATTTTAGAATTTAACATAAAATTACAGCCAGAAATGAACAGTGTATAATGTTGCTTCAAGCAATTAAGTCCCTGACAAATTCTGACAGGCAATGACCAGCACTTCTGGGAAATCTGCTCTGTGGGTTCCAATAAATCTTTGCTCAATCTGCGTAACTCCTGTTATAATAAGACCAGTGTAATTGTTCAGATGTGCACGTCATAAGGTAAAGAGAAAGAAGACATGGAAGCACCCTCTGGAAGCCTTAGACTTCAGCAGGTTTTTAAGGTATTAGCCAAGAAGATAATCCATCCCTATTCCACAGGGCTGACAATCCAAGGCCTGGATTTTTCCAATATCCTGACTATCACGAGGATTATCTGGGTATTTGCACACTCAAGCCCCACTGCAGCTGATTTGTTGCTGAGGTCTTGGCAGCTGAGGCAGCTGAGCATCCAGAACGATGACCACAGTCTTTTTCCAGCTCCTACTAACAGAAGCATAAGCAACAAAATCAATGCAACATGACAGTCTGTGACTTGTTAGGACAAAAAGTGTTTTGGGATTTGGGGGGGAGAAAAACAGAAAGTTATGGAGATGCTGGACAACATCCAGGTAAGTGTTTTATGAGGTGAATAAAATCCCCTTGCAAGTTATTCACATGATGCAGAAGTTCTTTCAAATGGCAGCAGGCGGTATATGATGGAGAAACAATTAACAAGCCACAGATACGTTTTTCCTGCTTCATACTAATAACTGTGCTGACTCTGCAGGGATCTCTACAGAATAAATCCTTTAACTAATCTGTGTAATCAATACCATTAACTACAGTAAGTAGCTGAAATTCCAGTTAAAAAAAAGAGCAAAATTCCCATAAAAGATCTGTTAATTCTCTTTCACAGAAGACCAAAGCAAATACTCAGCAGCTTAATCACAGAAGCATTTCAGTGTTAAAATTTAATTTTCCGCACCGTAGTACCCTGGGCAGGAATGTGAAAGAATTAATGTTACCTTTATCACTCTTCCAAAACACAACCCCATGCATTTGTCCCGAGATGCCAATGTGGCTGACTCGCTGAAGCTGCTGCTGGGGCAGGGCAGCCAGGCATTCATTCAGTGCCTGGATTATCCTCTGCACACTCTGCTCCATTCCCTGCAACCATAAAGCATTACCCTGAGCATGAAGCCATCAGGATTCACCCAGTGTATTTATTAAACTCGAGTCAGAAGTGAAGAACAGAATAAATTTGACTTAACAGCACGTATTAGAGTAGCACTCACTACTGCACTAAACTGTGAAAAGCACAAAAAAATGGCAAGAAAACCCCACAAAAATGACAAACCAATACTAGGAAATTCAGAATGAAGTAACAGCCTCTTAAAGTGAAGGCCAAACAATTCTGAATTTCTTAAGTTATCATA
This sequence comes from Pitta sordida, assembly GCA_013390025.1. Classification (NCBI taxonomy): domain Eukaryota; kingdom Metazoa; phylum Chordata; class Aves; order Passeriformes; family Pittidae; genus Pitta; species Pitta sordida. The sequence goes on along the minus strand of WEKX01024179.1, from coordinate 1,002,094 downwards.
TTCAACCATACCTTTAAAAAAATCCATTACCACTCATGGAATCTCCCTTACATCTCCCCAGAGCTCCTCCTTATCTACTCACTGTTGACTTTGGTAATGCTGATATTTAATTTATGAACACTTTATTCCTGGAACTGCCCAGCAAACTGATCACCTCGTCCAACTGACCAAACTGTGCCCCAGGAGAAGCTGTATTCCAGCTTTCACACTTCCAAAAGTTCAGATTATTTTGTCACAGGCTGGTATTAAGATTACAAAACTATTCAAATATACCCTACAAATAAAAGTGAACTTTGTGCATAGGTACTTCTGCTGCACACACATGGCTGTAAGGACAGGTCAGTATCTCTGGTATCAGAAATCAGCCCTGCACTCACTACAGTACTAGGCCAGAGGAATGTTGATGCACAATTTTTATGATTCTGATTCATCCTTTTTTTTTTTTGATTGACCATTACAATGGACGTAAAGATCTTTCACAGGAGATGATCCTGGTTATTTCCACCGGGAATTCCCAGTTATGATTCCATCTCACATTAAAGCACACAATTCCCTTCCAGTTGTGGCTGCTGTCCCCTGCCTGGGAGTGCCAAAGATAAAGCGCCGGTTCACGGGACATTAGTTTTAGGTCTCTTAGGCAACTTTTTGAAACCTGAGACCTTCTTTTCCATCAGCTCTACACCACCAAACAGGAAGTGTTTTAACTCTGCTCTCAGCTGCCCACAAACACGCAGCCGCCACCTCTCAATGCAGTCACAGAACCAATGTCGCTGGGGCCGCACAATGGCCCCAACCAACCCGAACACACTGTAAGGCCGGGCTGGCGTCCTGCCCTTCGCACCGGCGCTCCCTGCCAGCCCTTACCTGCGGTCCAGCTTCCAGGCTATGGCTGTGTGCCTGCGTGTCCCTGGAGCAGCTGTGTGCCAGCGCCAGCCCTCGCTCTGTCCCTGTCACCAGGGCCGCCTTCACCGACGTCGTGCCCAGGTCTATGCCCAGCACACAGGTGGGCTCAGGCCCGCCCGCCATGGCCGTGAGGGGACGGCTGTCACCTTGCACACCACACAGAGCTCCCTGCGCCTCCCTAAGCTGCCCCCCCGAGAGCCGAGGGCACACGCGGTGTGGGCTCCCAGGGACAGCGACCTGGACTTCGCCCTCGGGCTGCTGGTGCCTCCCCTCAGCGCTCCGCGGCCATCAGCCCTGCGCCCTCAGCGTGGCAAACCACCCCTTCCCCAGCCCACCCCGCTGACCCGCGCACCCTTAAACCAGGCTTTTTGTAAAAAAAAAACCACCAAAAAACCAGACTCTTTGTCAAACTCAAGCCACCACAGCGCCCAGCCCGCCCCATCTCTCGCATCTCCCCGCCCTCACGGGCCCGCTCCGCCACACCCAAGATGGCTCCGGGGGCGGCCGCAGCGGCGCGGAGGGCGCTGGGCGGGGAGTCCGCAGGCGATCGCCTCACGTGAGAGCTGAAAAGGGAAGAGCCGGGACGGCGCCGGGTGCTGAAGGAGGTGGGTGCCTGCCCGCTCCCCGGTACCGCCGCTTCCTAAAGCACCGGGTGCCCTGCTCCGCCGGGGCTCCGGAGGGGGCGGGCGGCGGGACTACAAGTCCCAGCGTGCACCGCGGCGCGCTGCAAGCGGCGGGGCCTGGCGGGGGCGCGGGGGCTGCCGAGACTTGTAGTCCCGCGCGTTGGGGCGGCGGGAGGTTCGTCACGGGACAAGCGCTGAGGTAAAGATATAAAGGTGTCCCCGGGGAGTCCGGGCAGGCAGAGGGAGTGGAAAATCGGTGCTCTCTGGGGGGTGCTGGGGATCCCCCGAGCGGGCTGGGGGCCGCGGTGACGGGGCGGGAGCCGAGGCGGCTGAGGGGAAGGGGCTGAGCCCGCTCGGAACGTGTGGGACCCGAGCAAAGCTTCTTTCTCCTCGCTTTTTCTGTAGCCTTTCCACCATGAGGGCGCGGTACCGGCTCCCCGCTCTGCTGTGCCTCTCGCTCGTGCTGCTGGGGCCTGGCGGTGAGTGTTCGGGCATCGCGGCTTCGTCCCCCGGGGCTGCAGCCCGGGGACGGGAGCGGCGCCCCAGTTACCCCATCGCACCTCCCCGGGACCCCGGAGCCCGTCAGCTCTGCTCCCACACACTGCCGTGGCTTGCTGTGCCCCCACACAGACAGTGCTGTGCCGAGACGCTGTTGGAGCACTTGCCTCACGCTCCAAACTCAGCTCTGCACAGGCACAGAATCACAGAATATTCAGAGTTGGAAGGGACCCACAAGGATCATCGAGTCCAACTCTTAACTCTGTCTCCCTGGCGGGAATCGAACCCGGGTGTCCCACACGCAAACAGATCAAATCCTGCCTGGGGTGCAGCCAGCGATGAACTGGGAAATTCCTCTGCACTTAAAATAACTTCTTAAGAAAACTGTAATATGTGGTGACAGAGAAAAAAGAAAAGTGTCCAGGCCAATCAGTGCAAACTTTCTCTCTGTTTCTGGTCCTACTTGTGTATGGCTCTTTATTCTTTCCCTTGCCTCTCATGTGTTTTAAACACACAGTGAATAAAACAGACTTGGGTTCCATATGTCAAAATTGCTGACATCAGACCAGCTTAAGGTTTTGATATCAGTTGTATTGACACTTGGAATCTCAAAGCGTGGTGAGGTACAACACAGCTGAGTTGTTGTAAAATGCACCCCTTCATTCAATATTTCAGAGCACTGTAGTAAGTGCTTGAGATTCCTGAAGCATTAAGATAGTAAATGCACATTCTCTTGAGCATCTGAGTACCTGGTTTGAATTTGTGACCCAAGAAACAATTTCAAACTAAATTCTGGGCATTTATGACTCCTAGATTACTAGGATCACATCAAGAAACACGGTGGGTTTGCAGTATCCTACAGCCTTCTTTTGCATGAATTTTTGATGCACTTTAAATATTTAAATTGCTTCCTTGTAACACGTTCAAGCGACAGTTATTTACTTCTCCTTTTTAAGTTGCCTTAACCTTTATTTACTGCACTTCCTATGTTGTTTTTTTTCATGTGTACTAATGTGATTGATCTGATAGCAGGTAACAATTGACAAAATGTTTATGGCACAAAAGAAGAATTGTTCCTCTGAAGAAGCTGTTCATAATAATCAAGATTTGTGTGGGTGGTTTTTTTCCCCCAGACGGAGTCATTGTACTGTCTGTACCTGAAGTGGTTTCTTTAGAAAGTGGAAGTTCAACAAACGTCACCATCTCTCTGAGGTAAAAACCATAATTGCAGCTTTACTTTCCCTTTGGAACAGGGGCTGTCCTCCATAGATGAATTTACAGTTCCTTAATTTCTAAAAATTGATGGCCAAGAGAAATTTGCATTTCCTAGAAGGGTCACCTTCTGGACAAATGCTCAGTGGAGTTCTCTAGGAAAGCTGAGCAGGACTATATCACTTGGAGAGGAGGGGTTTTTTTTGTTTTGTCTTACTGCTGTAATTTCTGCCCTTCACCAGCCCAAGCACACGTGCATTGTTAGTGCTCTGGGCTGAGAGGGTTTAGCAGATCCTCCCCCACAGCCTTGAAGGAGTCTCTGAACTTGGGCACCAGCCTGACTTATCTTTTCTGCCTTTGCAGGGCTCCATTAAATGAGACTCTGGTGATAACTCTTAATATTACACACTCCTCAAAGCAGAGCACCATTGTTGAGCTGCCTGATAAAGTAAGTGACAGAGCAGACTTGTGACCTTACACAAAACCCTCCCACTGGTGTCATGCAACTCCTCTTTCTTCCCTCCACTTTGCCTTGCAGATACAGTTCCCTGCAGGCCACACCAAGGCAGACTTCCAAGTGAAAGCAGATGATGTTGGACAAGTAACAGTTTATCTTTATGCCACTAATTCCAACTTCACTGGGTGAGAAACTGGCTTTTATTTCCACTATAGTTTCCTAAATTTGGGGGTAACTATTCCCTCCTTGTAGTTAAGTGGGATGTCGTTGAGAAGATGTGGTAACCCTGCAGCAAAGCCCGAGGTGTTTGGTTACAGAGAGGGCATGGAAGCAGGGTGATACCTTAGATTTAATGGGTACATTACTTAGTTCTCATGGCTCCTCAGTCTGGTTTTAATGACCCCTCCCAAAAGTGTGAAAACTACATGTCAGCTTTTCTGGTCTGGGAAGCATCTGGTTGTCAGTGTCCAGGGGAACTGTTCTGAGTGTGCAGGATTTGTTCGGGAGTTCTAATAACCTGATGCAGCTCTGCACCCACATCACTACCACGAGGTGCTTTGCTTTCTAGATAAGAGGAGTGTTCTCACAGGTGCCAGTTCTCCCTCATAGGAAAACTCCAGCAAGATGGAGAAAGCTGGATTGTATTTGCTTGTTGCCCAGATGTTACTGAGCAGCAGGATACTCCTGCTTTACTTCCTCATTTTGCTTCTGCTTTTGTCTTGGAGCAAACGCCGAGGTGAGCACGTGAAAGGCTCCCAGGGCAGGCAGGGTCATGGGGCTGTGCTGCCACAGCGTGGAAAGTGGAATCCTGCTCTTGCCTAACTGACCTTGTGCTGTAACAGTAGAAGCCATAGACATGAGATGACGCCTCTGAACATTCTTGTGGTAAAAGAAAGGAAAGAGTCAAGCAAGAAGAAAAGGCAGGGTAGGATTGAGAGATGTCCCAGACACAACAAAGACACTGAAGAGAAGGGGAGCAACTCAGCTGTAACCAATTGAATCTTCTTTGTCTTGTCTTGACACTTGGACCCTATTTCCTGTCTCAAAGCAGAACAAGACCAAATTTCCTGAAATAAGTGTGAATAGATGAATTAACTATGTAATTGTTTTTACCTTAACCATCAGACCTAGGATTCAATTTCAAGTGATCCACAGCATCATAGTGAGATACGCTGATATGGTGACTGGCTGGATCTATTTTGTCGCCTGGTCCATCTCCTTTTATCCTCAACTCTTTGAGAACTGGCGAAGAAAAAGGTAAAGAGACTTAAGATGTGTTTGCAAGTCACTTAAGTGCTTCTGCAAATCATGGTCATAGCTTCAGTTACACCCCTCTTGGTTATTGTGAATTATCCATGGGAAGAGGGGAGAAAAGGCCAAGGTGGGGTCTGAATAATCACAGCCCCAGTGAGCTTTTATACCTGCAGTCAGGGAAGACTAAGTGCATCATAAGGTTTGGCCTCCAATAGTAATTTGTGATGGAGGAGGCTTTCCCCATTGCCTTTGATGTCATGTTGTGAATCACCTGAGCCAATTGTGATGATCACTTTGAAAGATTGCCAGCCTTGAGAGCTGTTCTCAGACACCTCCTTGTAATCTCATCGTTAGGCCAGCTCCTCTCAAATTGAAGTGACTAAGTAGAAATATTATTATATACGCAAACTAAAGCATTTATTCTGGTAGAGAAGCTCTGGTGCTTCAGGCTGGAATGGCTTTGTCAAGACAAGCTGAACTCATGGAGGGGTGAAATTAAACATCAGCACAGCCTAGTCTGTGAGCTGTGTTATTTCACCTTGCTTGTATGAACTCACAACATGGTGTTGTCACAATGCCTGAGGCTTTCACTTACATCAGAAATTGCCTAAAAATCAGTAGATTCTAGGGTCAAGTTGTCCCTGGAACTATTTGTCATGTTCTGATGTGTTCTCATGTATTTTTTCCCCCTTCTCTAGTGTTGTTGGACTAAGCTTTGACTTTGTAGCCCTAAACCTTACTGGCTTTATAGCATACAGTGTGTTTAATGTTGGGCTCTTCTGGATTCCCTTGATTAAGGTGAGCATGAGTCTCTCTTGATACTTGCCTGGGGCTGAATATCTACAGAAGGGAGTTGAGACCCATGGCTGGTTTTGGTTTCCTTTACCTTCAGGAGGAATTCCTGGTCAGTTATCCCAGCGGGGTGAACCCTGTGGCCATCAATGATGTTTTCTTCAGTCTCCACGCAGTGGCTCTAACGCTCCTCACCATCATTCAGTGCTGCATCTATGAGGTGGGTCTGGGTGCTGGGCTCATCTGTCAGCCCTGGCTCTGCTCCTTTTGGGCTCCAAAATCCCCTTCCCCTGCCTTTCTAGCACTCAGGCATCACAGTCTGGCTGCCTTCACCTTTGCTTTCACCGTAATGGCATTATCAGCCTTTTGCTTATATAGGAACTCTTGATGTCATCAGACTGAAGTTGTGAGGTTGTTACAGATTATGCACCATACTCAGGAATACTGTTTCCCCCTTGCTCAGGGACAGCAGTGTCTCAAATGTTTGATATGAATATTGCTCATCAGCTCTTGCAAACCTACAGCTGGTTACTGGAGCACTTGCTTAATTTTAAAGTTGCCTTGTGGTACCAGCATAACTGGGAAAACAGGTTTGGACTGGAATGTTACACAGTCAAGGGCAAACTGTACTTTAGTGTCTGGGGATGTAGGACCAGACCAAAGTGTATCTGTGATTCTCTTTCAGAGAGCTGGTCAGAAAGTATCCAAAATTGTTGTTGGGCTGCTGGCACTGGCATGGATATTCACCTTTACAACACTGTTTCTTGCTGCAGCAGAGGTGATGACATGGCTACAGTTCTTGTTCTGCTTCTCCTACATCAAGCTAGCAGTCACACTGATCAAATATTTTCCCCAGGTAAATCCAAACTTTCCTGCTTTTACACTGTATTCTTAAGGGTGAAGGGTGTGCTCTTGAAAGTCTGACTACACTAAACCACCACTGATTATTTCTTAAGTCTTTTACTGACAAAACCAGTAGAGTTACCCCCAAATCTGCTCAGATGTGAATCTCAGGTGCCTATGCATGATGAGCTGACTGGCTTCTTGTCACCCCTTCAGGCGTACATGAACTTCTGTCGGAAGAGCACTGAGGGATGGAGCATTGGGAACGTGTTACTGGACTTCACTGGGGGCAGCTTCAGCCTTCTCCAGATGTTTCTGCAGTCATACAACAATGGTAGGCCTGGAACTGGAATCAGTAGGTTATCTGGGGAGAGTGATGTTTGTGCTGTGGTATGGGGAGATGTTGTTGCACAAAGAGTGAGGAATCTCAACTCTCCCTCAAGATACAAAATGAAGGAGCTGCTCTGAAGAAAGCACTGGGGCAGTTAATAATTAGCTTTGCGTAAGATGTGCACCAGTTCAGTATTAAGGTGTGTCTGAGCAGTCCAGGAATAAACATGAACTTCTCTAACATGTATGGCATGACCTCCTAGCCTTGAGACAAGACAACCCTTGAGGAGTTACACCTAACTCTCATTTTTGTGTTTGACAGATCAGTGGAAGTTAATCTTTGGAGATCCAACTAAGTTTGGCCTGGGCATCTTCTCCATCATCTTTGATATTGTTTTTATGGTCCAGCACTACTGCCTTTACAGGAGACAAGGGTATGAACCTTGTGAGTAACAAACAGCACCTGTGGAGACAAACTTTAAACTGAACTTGTCCCCACCCTGTTTGAGGGCTTTCAGATTCCTGCTGGGAGTTACCAGGAATTCTGATCTCTGTCTATAATTGGATCCTCTGGTATGGAACACAAACTGTTGCCTTGTCAAACACTGATTACCAGATGCCTTAAGGACAGCAAAGCTCTCTGGCCACCACTTGCACATGGGAGACTCGTGCCTGTTGAAGCTGCAAACACAGCTCAGAGTGAGCTGTCCAAGCAACACGTGGCTCTTTTTTAATCAACAGCAGGGAGGAGAAAGACCAGATCAATGTCTTTCTGACTGGAAGCAAAGCACAAAGAGCAGAGTTTCATCTTCCAAAAACCTGAGATTTTGTTTAAGCAACCACTTAATACCTTAATGTAGTGACTGAAGACTGTCTGTGGATCCAAGTGCTGCTGCTGACTCCCCCCAGACAGCTGCCAATACACCAGCACTCAGGCTGCCAGCTAACAGCCAGAATGGTATGTAACAATAATGAGGTCGGTAACAAGTGCACAAATATTAGAACTTGAACTCTATTAAAAAAAATCCAAAGCAGAAACTGTGTTCTTATTTCACTCAAAGAGTTTTCAAAGTTAAGCTTAAGTGCTCAGAGTGAACTTCATTTTGTTCAGTTCTACTTAAATCCTAAAGGGTGGATAGTAAAGATTAATCAAATAAGTGGGTCATGGTAACAGCCCCATGATTAAAGTTTAAGCATAAGCTTTTACTCCTGGGCAACTCTCTAACTACATGTGGTACTTTAGGTAGAGATTAAGGCCTTGATGAATTACTTGAAGGTAAGTGTTAAACCCTTTAAAACAACTAGAAGTGAATCCATGCATTTGCACTTGAATGCTTAAAGCCTCATGTGTTTTACTGGGTGTTAACCCGAGATAAACCAGAGGCCTCTTCCCCCTGCCAGAGCCCAGGTGAGGTTTAACAGCTCAGTTACACCAGACCTCACTAACCTCAGACTGCAGGGTGTGCATGGAGTCCACAATCCACTTCAGGCCAGAAAAAAGGTCTCAGCTGGAGGCATCCAAGTGATGTGGCATTCTTTAAATGTAAGGAGAAACAGCTCAGGAAATCCAGCTTGGTTTTATTGTGTGTAAAATCAAGTGAAATAGCAGTACAAACAGCAGTGTATCCTTTATAGTAACAAAAATAACATCAACTTGAAAGACTTAAAATTTACCACTGAATTCTTAAGTTACAAAATTCAAAAGCAGGATTGTAGTAGTTCCACAGATATAAAACTGGTAAATAGGCATCTGCTGGTGTGTACAGAACAGTCTGAGCTGCATCAATCACCACATGGCACAGCAGTAACATACTGAATAAGTTAGTCTGCCACCTCCTCGTGTTCTATTTACAACAGCTTACCTGAAGACTTAAGGAAAGTATAGATATCTATAAATCGACTGCAGAGCATTAAAAACTCCAGTTTTTGGACAGTTGTAAAGCTGGCTGGCACCACAGGCTGCTGCTGATCATGAGCTTAGTGTTGCAGCAAGAATCCTCAGTGCCATGGCATGTTGATTTAAGCCACTTAGTATCCTACTAGAAGTTTAAATTTGGTCAAGAGGCACTTTTGCAAATGACTGGCATATTAATCTCTTCCATCCAATAAATCAGGGATTCAAGCAAAGTCTTCTAGAAGACAAACCAAAATCCACCCCTCCCATTTCAAGCCTGATAGAAGCAGAATGAAGAACTGAAAACTCCGGAGATACAAGCAGCTCTTTTGTTAAATTTGTTTTCTTTCCTGCTCCATATTCCTTTAATTTGAACTCAGTTCATCTGATGCTACAAATTAAGGTTCTACTTTACCAGGGAGGTTGAACTGTAGTGTCCATGGAGTTGTGGTGTACTTAACAGGCTTTAATCTAACCCTTCTGTTACCCAGCTGTTGCTTGTCTAGAAAGGCTGCTTTGCACAGAGAGTCTCTGCAGGAAACTGTAATGCCCCCAACCCTTCAGCACACAGTGAGGGATTAGTGCAGTGCTCCTCCCCACAGCAGTGTGCAACTCTTCATCCTGGCATTTTAATTTGACAGCATGGAGGGACAGGACAGTTCCCTTCTAACAGCTCAGGCACAGCAAACCCTCTGGTTTTCCTTTTAGGTTAGGAAGCTTTTGTGCTACAGAAGAATCCTGTCAAAGTTAAGGCTTTTCCAGTTGCTCCTGGATAACGAGAGTTTGTCCTGTCCCGAAAGCCACGATTACAAAAGTCTTGCCATGTACCTGCAGGGCAGACTTTAGAGAAGCACTTTGCTGAGGGGACTATTGTTTTACTACTGCCAGTTACACCAGAGGAAGTTAAAATACAAAAGTAGTGTTTCCCACAGGTAGGAACATGTGCTCCTTCCAGAAAACCTGTTCCAGTCTAGTACTTGCTTCTTTCTCTGAATACCAGTCTATACATCTCCCTCCCCACCCCTTCCCCAGCCCCCTGCTGGATTAGGACATCATGGATTGCTGCACAGCCTTCTGCAGGGATTGCCTGGTCACCAGCAGCCGCACCACCTCCTCGTTCCTCTTGGTCAGCCTCTTCCTGGCCTGGTCATGGGTCACCATTGTCATATCCCAGCCATTCACCTACGGGGAAAAACCCATCAAATGAGGCAGTGCAGGGACTCACGGGTGTCCTGTAACTGTCCTTTCTGTCAGCACCATGTGGATATGCTGATGCCACAGCTCAGACTGTTTATAAACCCTACAAACTGTCCCAGGTTTCCAGGACATATTTCTCCCTGCAGGAACTTCTCAGCAGTGTGCACTACATTAGCACTGCCTTACCTGCATGATCTTATCTCCAATCTGTAGTCCTGCAACTTCTGCTGGGCCTCCTTCTGTCACCCTTGTTACATAGATACCCTGAAAAAAAATTAAATGTTCATTTACTAAATATGGGAGCATTAAGGACTGGAGGGCCATTCAACTGACAGTGCAAAAATACTTCGTAGGGTATTATGGGATTCTAGTTAAAAACAGGCTTGTACACTGTTGGAAAATAGAGAACCTGGAGAGGTTATTTAAACAATCTCAGTCTTAAAATAACAGTAAATTCAGTAGCAGCTATGTGAAAGGACACAGACAGATGCTGAGTTTGATATCTCAGTCTTTTGGAGAAGGAGTTGCTACATGAAAAGAGCATCTGACCTTGTCAGACTTGTCTTCAGAGAAAGGATTCTGAGTCGGGTCCTGATCAATGCCACCCCCAATGCTGAATCCCAGAATCAAATTTTCTCCCTGACGAAGCTTATGTATTTCAATCCTTTGCTGCAAAGAGAAAGAGAGAAAATATTCCATATTGTGATGGCTGGGAGAAGTCTTGTGTGTTTCAGGCACAGATACTTAAGATCCAGTTGGATTGTCTTTCACAGAGGTTCCCCAGAGCTCTGGCTGCTCCCAGCTTGGTCCCCCCTGTGCTGTGAGCAGACAGCTCCAAACCCCCCAGCAGCACAGAACTGCCCCACACAGAGGAACAGGACAGGGAGCCACTGCCAGCACACAGCCAAGTGCTTTAATTACTCAGAGCTTTACTGCCTGCCCAGGGATAGAAGGGAACAACACCAGAACCGGAGCAGGGCTCTTTAACCATGACTCATGCCTTGATAACCAGCAGTCACTCATGACCGGCCTCATCTTGCTCGTTAGCCATGTGCCTCGTGTTCCTGTTACTCCTATCAGCAGAAATAACAGTCTATTATTAGGCTCTTTTTCAGGATAACTTATCCACACACTTTTGTAACCCAGGGGCAGGTTCCTCGCTGCCCAAAGCACAAATGGCACCTGCATTGTATAAATGCCAGCTGGTGCAATTCCTGAGCCAGGATGAAAACCCACGGTCTTAACTGACACAATAACCCCTCAAAAGGTGGTTCAGCCTATCTAGTGGAGGATGTTCCTGCTCAGTGCAGGGGTTGGATGAGATGACTTCTAAAGGTCCCTTCCAACCCAAACCATTCTGTGATTCTCCCCACGCAGCCCTGTCAGAGCCTGAGTTTCCTCCTGGGGTGCTGGGCTCAGGCTTTCAGTGGGATCCAGACTGCCTGTGCAGGACAGCACTGGTGTCCCCCGGGCTGTCTGGTCTCACACAACTGGGTCTGTGCAGCCCATTTCGTTCCAGGTAACAGCCACACACTCAAGGTATAACCACATTTAATATTCCAGCCAGGGGAAGCCACAGCCCCTCACTTGCACTGTGTTTAAATTAAAGCAATTGCACTGTACCTCACCCTGAAATCTCTCCTTCCTCAGCCACACCCAGACAANCCCCCCCCGGTCCCCGCTCACCACCACGGCCGTCACGGGCTGTCCCGGCACAAACGCCATCTCCGCCCCCCCCGCGGCGCCGCCGCCGCCCGAACAAAAGCGCCTCTCCCGGCCCCGCCCCCCGGCCCCCGCCAGCCAATCGGGGGCCGCC
>WEKX01024179.1:971640-989883 GCA_013390025.1 Pitta sordida | reverse complement strand
GGTGTGTGCTGTCCCTTGGCAGGGTGCGAGGCCTGACGGAGCGGCGGAGCTGCGCGCCGCCGTGGATGAGAGGTACCGGGGAGGGCGCGGGAGGCCCGAGGGGCCGCTGAGGCGCCCTGAGGGCGGGCGGGCTCGTACAGCGCTCGTGTGTGTGCGTGTGCGTGTGTGTGTGTTCACCCCAGTGCCGGTGACAGCGAGGAGCCATGGCCGCCGTGGTGGCCAAGCGCGAGGGGCCGCAGTTCATCAGCGAGGCGGCCGTGAGGGGCAACGCCGCCATCCTGGACTATTGCCGCACCTCCGTGTCCGCCCTGTCGGGAGCCACCGCCGGCATCCTCGGCCTCACCGGCCTGCACGGCTTCATCTTCTACTTGCTGGCCTCCGTCCTGCTCTCCGTGCTGCTGGTGCTGAAGGCCGGGCGCCGGTGGAACAAGTACTTCAAGTCGCGGCGGCCGCTGTTCACGGGGGGGCTCGTCGGGGGGCTCTTCACCTACGTGCTGTTCTGGACTTTCCTGTACGGGATGGTCCACGTGTACTGAGCGGCTGCGGGACACGGGGACTGTCGGCAGGAGGCACCGCGGGATGGGCCGGCTCAGCTCCCGCGCCCTTGTCCGTTAATGCTGTCAGTAAACGATGTCCAAGTACCAATTAATCAGTAGCACTGTTTTAATTAAACTGAATGTGAAGCACCGCCTGGATGCCTCCTGTGAGTGTTTGCTTGCTGGTGAAGGAGTAATTCCTGTCTCTTAAGTGCAGGCACAGCAGGGGTGGGTTAATGTAATCCCTCTGTGTCCTGGGTAAGATGCCAACTGCAATCCCCTCTGGATTTGCTCCTTGTCCCTGCACACACTGAGGGAGGAGTGTGAGACACGGCACTCTGAAATAATCCACTGACACACGGAAATGTACATAATTAAATGTATGTAAAGGTTTGGTGCAGGACTGTATTTGAGTTGCCAATGCAAATGTTCTCTTCCACAAGTGCTGTCAGTACGTGGAACCAATAAATGACATTGGCAGCGGTGCTTTTCACTGGCCACCAAACAAGTCACTAGGTGATGCTCTCACAAACACTCTGCTCCTTTTTAGTCCTGCTGCGTCAGATGGACCACAGACCACACCCCATGGGCTGTGAGTGACCAGGGCAGGGTTGTGGTTCCAGAGAGGACAATTCAGGCACTCACTACACAGGTAATAAACACCTTTCCTGTAGCCCTGTTCTTACAGTGTTCAAGTGACTTGCTTACAGCTGATGTGTGTGACCTGAAAAACCCTGGACAGAACAGTCTGGGGGAGCATTGCCCTAAAGTGACACATTTTATTGCTGTACATTAAATGCAAAGAGAAAAAAAATCAAACTCAAGAACCAAGATCCTGAGAAGAACATAGTTATGTTTTATTAAGAGCAGAGGTTGTGGGAATTGTGTTAAACAGTACAAAGAAGGGAAACATTCTAGGGAAGCTCGGGGATCTGAAGACACAAATTCAGGAAACAGCTTTGGTCCTCTAACAAGAGGAGGTGGATTTGTCAAGTTAAACCAGTGCTTTCAGCAGAGCACAATCAGCTTTGATTGTTACAATGAGCAACTTGGTCTCCACGGGTTGTGCCTGGGCTTGATGCCACTTGTGGGGTTCACCATGTGTTTCACCATCTAGAAATGACTCGGCTAGAATTAAATCTGACAGGCAGAAGAAGCCTGGACTGTTGTAACTAAAAGGCCTGACTAGTGTAGTTACAGATGCAAACAACAAACGTGTTTGCCTGGAGGGGAGACTTCTGGCATGAGGAGAGGAGGTTTGGGATGAGATTAGAGCATCAGAGGTACACAGCTTATTTTCAATTAACACCTCTGTTTAATTCTATTTTCTAGTTACATTTTTGACTCTGCACAGGGAGTGAATGGGGTGGAATTTGCTATCAATGACCAGAGTCAGGGTTTGCCACTGCTAACAGAGGTGAATTTTAATTTAGAATCAACTTGTACCTCAAAGTAACCACCTTAAAGAAGTTAAAGCAGAGGTGGGTGCAGCTGCTGGTGCCATTTGTGCCGACACTCAATGGCAGCAACTCCCTGAAGGCCACATTCTCTCTGTGCTGAAATATGTAAGGACACTGCAGCAGAAGCCCTTTGATGTTAGTATTGAGAGAGTGCACAGAGGCATTTAATCTTCATCCTGATGCCTCCTGCTCAGTGGTGCTGTGTCAGCACTTCCAGAACACTGCACAGAGCCACGCTGTGCAGGCTTTGAATGAGGCAGAAATTCTGTCTGCAGCACCTGGTGAGTCAGTTCCTGTCAGCTCAAGGAAATGCAAACGTTAAACAATGATGTTCCATAACCCCTTTTCTGAGAAGAGTTAAATCCCCGCATGAGCATAAACTGACACAATGGGCTGTAGTGAGACTGATTACTGAGAAACAAAGAGCACTTGTATTTCCTGGAAGTTGCCAGTGTTGAAGGAGCAGACAGATGTCATCTGAATTTTCCTGCTCTTGGTGTATTTGGAGGAGCCTGGCAAAGTCTGTGTCACGGACAGAGCTCCCCCCGTCAGTCTCTGCAGTGCAGGTCAGGGCACTCAAAGGCAGCAGCATTTAGTGCCCCATCCAGAGCTCCCCACCAGAGCAATTGGTAAGTGCAGAGCAAATGAAATCAGGCATTGAACAAAGGAGGCAGAACCTAAAACCATCCCAGGACCATGTTGCTTTTCAGTTCATTAACCTCTGTCTCCCTCTCTGGGAACCCCAAAAGCACCTGTCCCTGCCTTGCTGCAGGACCCTGCTCTGCTGCTGTCCCCTGTCCTGGCTCTGAAGTGTTGGTTCTCTGGGACAGCAGGTGACACAGCTGGGTCCCAGCCATGGCTCTCCTGCTGTTCCTGAGGCGAGCGGAGCACCTTGGGAAGGCTTTTCCTGGAGAAACACCGGTTTTATCCCTAATGGTTACACCCCCATAGGAGTGACTACCCCACCCTGCCACAGGCCCTGCAGGATAACAGTCCCTTGCCCAGCTCCGAGAGCTGATCAAATTCCACATTTCCCTGCACTTCCCAACCAGAGCCTTCCTAGTGCTTCCCACCTGATCTCCCATGTCACACAGGAGGAGCTGGAACGGGTGGCTGGAAGGCAGCAGAGCAGGGGACAGGTTGGATCTCAGCCCTGCCCAAAGTGCCAGTGGTGGTTCCCATCATGGCTCTTCCACACGTGGAATCAAAGCACAGCCACAGGACAACGTTGGCTATTGGTGTATGTACAGATACATCTATCAGTGGATATAAAAACATTTGGTGCCTTCTTTGTCCTTTTACAAATCCTTTTATAAATCCAAAGGGATGACACACTGTTGCAAGCTCAGGATACCAGAGCAATGTCGGGGAAGAAGGGCAGTCTCTTTAAGACGTTTTTTCCTCTGGGAATCCTGATAATAAACAGTAGCCCTGATCTGGGGTAACTCCACCTCCCAGTGCTGGTGTGATTCCACACCTGGGTGGTTTTCCTGGAGCAGAGTCCAGCTATCACTGTGCCTAGAGCCCATCGAGCTGCTCCGGGCTCTGGTTCCCGTTCAGTGTAGGACTAGACAGTGACTTCCTGGAATTGGTCCTGAGGAAACAAGCACAGGTCACCTTCAGGACAAGCAGGGTGGGTTTGTTTCAGAAAGCAAAGTGGGCAAGAGGGTCCCAGCCAGGCCTGTCACACCTGTCCCCAAAGGCTGTCACCTCTGACAGCTGAAGCCCCAGCTCTCGGTGGAATGAGGCTTTTGGCGCTGCCCAAATTCCCCCCTCAGCCTTTAGGGACCGACAGCACGAGGTCATGGACAGCCCAGCCATGACACAGCAGCTGCCTTTGCTCACTGCACCACGGAGGTACTTGGCTAAACTCGTTTGGAGGAATATGATTTCCTGCAATTTGCCTTCGCCTGCCATTAACAGTTACTGTGCTCCTGTATCTCCTCCTATCTCTATTACTCATAACAATAAGCCAAGACATTTAAAGCCAATCCCACTTACTTTACTTCCTCGTACTTTTTGCCTCGATAAAAGTTACTTTTCTTGATCAGATAGAGCAGCACCAGGTCACAAAAGAAGGCTCCCTGCAGAGAGAAAGAACTTGTGGTTTATCTTTGAAATAGAAAACGTAGTGTTCTGCTCTAGTTAGCAGTGAGCAGTCATTAAAGGAGCTGGGTTTTCTTTCACTCTCCGAGCATTTTATGGGGTATATATATTATGTTTCTCCCCCTTACAGCTACAGGAGGGGTCTGGGTCCCAATGTGTTGCTTTAAGACAACTCACTTACCGCTCCCATGAGTGCCAGCCCTGAGCTGATATTGATGACGGTGGGAATGATGTTAAACTTCCCTGCCTGAAAGTAGAAAAGTCATTAAATAATTGGTTGGAGAACAACCCACAAAGCAAACTGAAGGGTGTGGTACTACCCAGGAGAAGCTGCTGCTGCCTGTGGGGGTGTTTTGTTCCCATGGAGCAGCACAAACATGGAGGAGGATCTGCAGTGGACAATCTTGGAGGCTAAAGGTCTGTGTGTGTCTCCAATCCAGCTGTCCCTAGCTGCATTCCTGAGCTTGGGCCATCCCTGGTTAGGCTTCTTTTTCTTTCTGCCGTGCATGTGCATAGACAATAAGTCTCTGGGGTGCATTTACTTCTGTCAGGCTTTACATGAGCCTGGTTTTAGGCAGAGCAGACAAGCCAGAGAGGCTGTCCTCATCCCAGAGCTGCCTTTCCACTGAGAATTGTCCCCACCTTCCTTTCTCTCCAGGCTCTGGGATATCTGGCCTGGGAGCTCACCTTGCCATTCACCATCACATCAAAGCGGATTCCATAGGCTTTGATGAGTGTCCGGTAGTCGACCCCCTCAGCATCCCGGTAATATTTGGCAAACCTGCAATAGGACAGTGCTGGGTTTAGCTGCACCTGCCCCCCTGAACTCACTGATCAATCCAAACAGATCTGTTCCCCTCTCACAGTCAGCTTTAGCCTGCCTGGAGCACAACTCCCTCCCTCCTCTGCAGAGCACCCTGCTTGGCTGGGGCAGTGCCTGGCACAGGCTGGTGCCACCCCACTGCCAACCCCCAGCACCTGCAGGTGAAACCAGCCCAGCTCGACTCCAGGACTGATCACATCCTCCTCGTTACCCACCTGAAGTTATACCCAGAAGAGATGGAGGTTTCTGCAGATTTGTTGTCCAGCCGGCTAAAAGAATAGTGAGGATTACATTCAGAAGGGGCTTTATCAAGATCACAGTTCCATTCAATCTGAATTCCTATCACACCACCCTTAACGAGAGAGAGAGACAGGGTGAGATGTTTAAACTTAGTTCAAAGCGTCTTCAAATTTGTCAAACCCCTGGGCAGGTTTTCCCCAGGGAAAAGAACAGCTGCACTTGTGGTCACAGACACTCCCGGATGGGCTGGATTCAGGTGTGTGGTGTTAATCCTGAACACACAACCCCAGCTTTCCCCGTGCTGGTATCCGAGGGGGAAGTTTCTCATCCCAGGACATCCATTGCACTAATTTAAGTGGCTCTAACACTTCACTGGAGAAGGGATAAAGTTCCCAATGTTCTGGGTTTAAAGCAATGGTGTAGTAATGTTGAGATCAGACAAACAACCCCTGCTGGGCATTCCTGAATAAGAGATAACAGACCCAACCAGCTCTTCCAGAGCTCCCACATCATCCTGCCTCCCATTCCCTAGGCTCAGGACAAATGGGGTCAGCTTGGCTTTAACCACTGGCATGTCTGCAGTGCACCCTGGACACGAGGCAGTGGCTCTGCTCACAGCCCCCCAGCACACAGCACAGCCAGCTGGGGACACACAGGAGCCCGAGGGACACTCCTACCTCCGAGGCCATTTCCTGGAAGTTGCCCCCAGCCTGGTGGACGATGTAGCCCAGGTGGAAGATGGGGCAGTAGGGATGTTTCTTTGTGTCATAGCGGCAGGTCTTCAGGTAGGACTCATTGTTAGTTGCCAGCACATTCATCCTGCACGTAGGGAAGAGGGAAATCCGCATTGTCTCCCACTTTTCCTTGCCTCCACAGCCTACACCAAGACTACAGAGACAAGAGACTTCTCCAAAACCCCAGAAATAGCCCTGTGCCACCGGCCTTGTCACCCTGTGAGCTGCTCCACTGCTGGCCCAGGGAAAGCAGTCTGTCCCCACAAAAAGAGACCTCTAGGCCAGACAGGGACTTGACCGGCTGAATCTGGGCTCAAGAAAGGACTGGCATGGAGCAGGTTGCCAGACTGCTCCAGGCCCACCTGGTTTTCTCAAGGGAAAACAAAGATGTTAGATATGCCTGTGTGAGCCCAGGAGAACAGCCAGAACATGCCTTTTACACTGCTTTAGTCTGGGTTGTGCCTTGTCCAGGCACCTTCATTTTTATGGAAGGGGAGGAGTATCTGTGAGCAGCAGCAGTTCAGGAACCTGACTCTGCACTGGCTGATGGGGAGGTGCATCCTTAGGAGCTGTGGTGCATCCTGAGCTGTAGGAGTCACCAGACCTCACCTGGGGAAGGACAGCCTTCCTTACCCCAGCTGCTCTCTGAGAAGCTCCAAGTTCTTATTATCTCCTTGTTTCTGCACAACCTGAAGCCAAAGTCCTCCCTTTGCCCCTTAGCAGATGGATTACCCACCTCCCCACCCCAACCCTCTGGTAGAAGACAGACAGTGGAGCAAAGAGAGGTTATTGATTCCACAGTGGAGAGGACAGAGTGGTCTCTGAGCACCTGCACTTACTTGGAAAACCCAAACTTAGGGAAGCGAATTGAGTTCTTGATGTAAACAGTGAAGTTTTCTGCACTGCCAAGAAGTGGTTTCCTGGAAAAGAAGGGTTTGTTCTCTGTCTTTCATTCGTACCCCGCCCACATGCTAAATCTTGAATTGCCATTTTAGAAACAGCCTCATCCAATAGGTTGGATGGCACTAGGCCAGCCGTGCCACCTCGCCCACACTGCCAGCAAGGGGTTGGTGAAGAGGGTGCAGGCTGAGGGGATGTCCTGAAAGCTGGGAACAGCCCTGGGACAGCCAGTGAGCCAAGCAGGGGGAACAGAGGGCCAGTCCTGCCAGGGGATCCCTCCTGCCCTGAACAGCCAACATTCAAGCAAGCACCCAAGCAGAGGGAACACAGAAAGTGCCCCAAGAGACACACAAGCCAAGCAACTCAAGCTTGAAAAGAGGACAGGACAGCCACGTACTTGGGCTTGGATCTTTTCTCCACTGGGCACCAGGCCAGTATCTCACAAGTCCCTCTGTCACTGTGCCTGTCCTTCAAACAACGGCCAGTCTTAACCCCTGTGAGCAGACATCACAGAAAAGGTCACACAGAGCAGTCACCTCCTCTCCTTGCCTACAGGGCACATGAAAACTGATGATTTTTCTCTCTCCTCCCTGCTGTGAAAGGGCCTCTCAGCTGGAACAAACACTCCCTTGTTGCTTCTCTGAGCAGCCTGGGGTGCCCTGGCCCAGCCACTGCAGAGCTGTAACAAGGCACCAACCTTAATAAAAGACAGTAACATAAAGATGAGAAAGGCCTTGCTGCTCTCTGCAGTCAGAGATCTCTGGGGCTGTTACCAGGCTGAGGCCTCTGAAGGACACCAGACAGAACAGGAGGAAATAATTCCTTACCATTGCCAGCCACCACTGCTTTCCCTTTCGGACACTCCTCGTCCTTCTTGCACAGGGCATCGGGAATGCTGGAACTCTGCAAAGTGCAAGGGACAGAAGTGAGACCTGCAACAGGACATAAGACTCAGAGGGGTAAGGAAGTGCTGCTGACTGGGGGGAATTCTAAACCCACGCAGCTGAAGTGGTAGCTGTGAGTCATGCAAACATCTTGGAATATCACACCCTCAGCAATACCAGGATTCAGCCACACTGTCCTGATTTTGGGCTCTGCTCAGCCTGGAGAGGGACACACTTAAACCCAGACAAGCATCTCACACTCGTCAAAACCAGGCAGGAGGCCACGGCACTTCTCCTTAAGAGATACATAACCCTACCTCGGCTGTAAGCTACAAGCTCTGCGGCCCCAAACTGCCCCTCTCCAGCGGCACGGCGGGTTCCTGCCGCCACTAGAGGACAGGCGTGTCCTGAACAATCCCGGCCCTGCCTGTGACATGGAAAATCCATCTCTGCTACAGGACACAGCCTGCATCCTCCTCCCCCAGCCTCCAGCCCATTACAAACCACATTTCCACGGGACACAAAGACACCTCATGCCTCTGGTCCATGGGTCATGTGCTGGAAGGTGCTAAGAACCCTCTTGTGTCTGGGAGGTAACCAAAGCCTGGATGTTCAGCCCTTCCTAGAATGGGGCTCTTAGAGAGACTCCTCTACCTGTAACTGCACTGGGTCACCCCGAAGTTGTTTTCCCTTGGCCTGCTCTGACCCTGGGGAATCTCCAGCTGGGCAGAAATCCAACACCTTCACCTCAAGTTGGGAAGGCTGTACAGGATCAGTGCCTCTGGAAATTAAGACAGCTGAGCCCCCCAGGTTTGCAGTAACTAGTTTGATTTCCCAACTCAGGTATTACATCACAGAGAAAAACTGTCTGCCTTCCATTCTTCGTCTGCTATTTGCTCCCCCAGGAGTCCTCTGTCAGTTCTTACCCCTGGTTTTGTAGGGGGTCAAGGGGCTCAGTTCCTCCTACCTCAGGACACGTGGCTTGTCTCTGGTTTGGGGTCACAATCAGATTCGTCATGACAAAGAAGACACTCTCACCCTAAAATAAGCAAAGTAAAGCAGGAAGAGTTAGAAAACCTGGTTTACTCTGCAAATTCCTGTTACAAGGAGGATGCAGTCCCACTGAAGTCCGAGGGACTTCTGCCTCCCAAATATCCCAGAGCTCTGTGCAAGGGACAAGGCTGCTGTGGTATTGGCTGGAAAGCCCAAAGGGAAGGCCCAGCATTGCCTTCCTGTAGCCCAGCTCCTGCTTATTCACAGGGAAAACCTGGATACCTCCCTGGAACCACACTGGGAGATGAGACAACAGCAGTGAGGGACACCAACCTGTGGAGGGATGACATAGTCTGCAACATCCCACAGCCTCTCCCCCAGCTCCGAGGTGTTGGTGAAGGCCACCCCTTTGAGCTTGGTGATGACAGAGCTCTGGAGCGACGTGTCTGTGTCCTGGTAGCCTTTCTTGACAACAAACACCCACCTGGGTGAACACAGCAGGCAGCAGCATTAGGGGGGGGATTTTGTAAAGGCGAAACTTTAGAGACATGATACAAAGAATCCTGTAGAAATAAAGCTTTAAACAAGTTAAGTGTTGCAAGAACTTGGAGTTTGTAGGTGAAGGTATAGAAAAGAATGTACCATAAGGGATAAGATTAAGGGCTGTGGAATGTCATGGTGTAAGTGGACAAGTTACTTAGAGCTGCCCATGGGAGGAACTATTTTTCTATATGAACAAAAGCTTGTAACTTCTGTTAAGAGTCAAGTGGGTTTGGCCAGAGAAATCCCCTCCACTCCCAGTGCTGCAAATAAATGCTTTTCTCCATCAATTTTGGTCCCTGAACAAGTGATTTAAAATTGTGAATGTGTTTTTTGCACCTACAATACTTCCAAAATCACCTGTCAGGACAACAAATCACCCAGAGCCTTGAGGAAGCTGAGAGTGCTGGGAGAGGGATGCAGCTGGCACAGCTTCCCTTTGCAGTGCCCTGGCCCGGAGTGCCCTCCCGGGCTGAGCAGCACTGCCACACACTGCCCGTCACCTGCTGCGTCTGACAAACCCAGGTGACAACATTCCCCACCCCTGGGAACACTGATTTCCTCTCCAGCAGCAGCCCCTCATTGCAAGAAACAGTCCAGAGGGATTTGATGATCCCCAGCCCAGGCCAGCCCGTGAGCAGGGATGTCACAGGCTGCCATGAGCTGTAACCCCAGCCAGGGAGTCACTGCAGGGACATCAGTGCCAAGGGTTTGCAGAGGGAGTAGATGCCAGGGGAGGAAAACAGCCTGACTCTGTCCACTCCCAGCCACTGGTCATGCTGTGTCCCTCTTGGACAGAGGATGTGTCCTCGGCAATGTTATCCACAGATGCCAGACTGCTGAGGCTTCACTGCTCACCAGAGCAGGCTCGGGGACTGCCCAGCTTTCTATAAATAAGCCCACCGCGTAAAAATGACTCTGCTCTATTTAATCAGTGGAAACATGAGGTGTGAGAAAGGTGAGGAGACTCAGAAGCACAGACAGTGAGGGTGGGGATTTAGGGATCATGCACTGAAGAGCCGCAGAAACTCAGGAAGCGATGGCACAGGCATCACATCGGCTGGATAATTCCAGGTCTGAGCCTGCAAGAACGATCACTGTGCCCATTACATGCTGATATGACCAAGTGAGATCAGTTCTTGCAGAAATGGGCCTTTCCTGAGCAGTGCTCCTGCTATTCCCGTGCCAACTCCCCGCTCTGCAATGAATGTAAGGCAGCCTCAGCCCCCACAGTCCCGCTGCTGCAGCCCACCCCAGCACAGCATCTCCCACTCTCTGCTTGGTTCCCCCCATTTCACCCTGAGCACGTCCTGTTGTCCTGCAGAGAACCCAGGTGTGTCCCAAGGCTCAGCACCGTGGCCATAAATGCTGTTGTTCCTAATGGATCAGGGTTAAGGTTTGGCACCATTCCCACCAAATACAGATATAAAGGCATAAATAATGCAGCACAAACCCAGAGCGCCCCTGGGGCTATTTTTAACCCGACCTTAATCTGAAAGGTAGACCTGAATCTAGCAATCCCTAGCAGGTGAAAAATCAGATTATAACCTCCCAGACATTACAAAATCCTGCTGCACAAACATGCCAGGCATTAAAATCAGGAGGCAGAGCATCCCACACTAACCTTCCTCCCAGCACAGCAAGCAAAGGCAACCCCAGCAGCGCGTGAAGCACAGGCTGATCCTTACCCCACCAGGTAAGCCAGGACAGAGAGCTGCACCACTCGAAAGAGGATCCCCACCTTCTTGTTCTTGGCAATGACGTATTTCTCCGTTTTATAATCGAAGAGGGACAGGAATAAACCCTTGCAAGCCCCCTGCCCCATGCCCCCTGCTCGCCCTGTGCCGCCGGCAGCTCCCGCAGCTCTCGCTGCCCACACGTGCCCTGCTTGGAAACCTGACACACCAACCCCTCCCTCCCGTCAGCTGCTCTCCGGAGGCAGCTCTCGGGGCACAAACCAGCAGCTGCACTAAGATCAGATCCTTCCTGCGCTGCTTTCTAGCTGAAGCAACACCTGCGGAAGCCCCCCCCACCCCCTCGCATCAGTTTTGCCCCCAGCCTTCTCTCCACCACAAAAGTTTAGAATGAAACACGTTTCAGCCTGAAGCCGTGTTGCAGCATCCAGGTCGACACAGTTATAGTCTCTCACTGCTGAGGATTAAAGCCTTTCTTCAGCCTTTATAGCATGACAAAGCATTGGCTGATATTTTTTTATTATTATTTCTTAAGCATTTGCATGAGCAATGAGAAATGGGGTCCTTGGCAGTCATCCCAAGTACCTGCCTGGCTACTGCATCTTCCCACTAAAAACTCGGCTCAAGGAACTAATAACTCAACTCTGCAAGTGGTTAAGCATCAATCACCACAGGCAGCAATTTCCTGGAATTGGTCCTGAGGAAACAAGCACAGGTCACCTTCAGGACAAGCAGGGTGGGTTTGTTTCAGAAAGCAAAGTGGGCAAGAGGGTCCCAGCCAGGCCTGTCACACCTGTCCCCAAAGGCTGTCACCTCTGACAGCTGAAGCCCCAGCTCTCGGTGGAATGAGGCTTTTGGGGCTGCCCAAATTCCCCCCTCAGCCTTTAGGGACCGACAGCACGAGGTCATGGACAGCCCAGCCATGACACAGCAGCTGCCTTTGCTCACTGCACCAGGGAGGTACAGAGGGAGCCACTAACTTGGCTAAACTCATTTGGAGGAATATGATTTCCTGCAATTTGCCTTCGCCTGCCATTAACAGTTACTGTGCTCCTGTATCTCCTCCTATTTCTCTCAGTAATACCAATAAATCCATGACTAGTTCTGCAGTTCTCTTCCCTGGGAGAATCACTCTCAAGATCTCAGGTCTTAGGAAAATTTTGCCTTTTATCCTCCTTAAATTCCACATCAAACCTGAACAGCTGGATCTTAATTTTAATGATAATGTGACAAGGCAGCTCCAAATCACAAGAGAATCACAGACAGTGCAATAATGCACAAAACATTCATTTTGTCCCTCCTCCCAGAGCCATCCCTAGAGTTTCTCTGCAAAGTGAAAGAAACCTTTTCTCAGGACCCACAGAATTAGAGCACAAACTTGCCTGTGGCCTCCTTTTAACCCTGTGGCTGCTGCACTCCCCAGCTCCGGTGATTGCTCCTGGCTCTGTCACAGGGGGCTCCCGGGGTGAGGGGTTGCAAGGGAGCAAACCCCACACTCCTGTGCTTCCCATCCCCCCCATCACCTGTGCCCAAGATGTGGGAAAGGCCGTCCCCACCCCTCTGGCTCAGGATCAGCCCTAATCCTGCACCCAAATGTTGCAGCCGCCCTTCAGCCTCAGCACAAACCCAGGGCTGGTCTTGCTCACCTCTCCTGCCGCTTGTGAGCCCTCCTTTGCCTACCCCTGGGCAGCCCCTCTTTGCTCACAAAGCATTTTGGCTGCTCCCCAAGCAGGAGAGGAGACAATTCAGCCCTTGGGGGTGACTAGAGACCCCTCTTCTCCATCCCCATCTTCCTCATCTCCCTGGGGTCTGCACAGGCTCAGATCAGCCCCCAGACCTGCCAGCAGTTAAACAGTGAGTTCCCTCCTGGCCTGGATTTTCTTGGTGGCACAGACACAGGTCTGCTCTGAGTCTCTGGTAATTATTTTCCAGGTCAATTAATCTGAGAAAGGATTTACACAGAAAAAATGTCCCTGAAAATGAGAGGTGTCCTGCTGTACGTGTGGTCTGAAGATCCCAACCAGCCTTGATCACTAAAATTAGAAAAAAAGGATATAAAACTGATGCGAGTTTCAATTTGTATCAAATACGCCTCCGAATATTCAGGATACTCAGTACACGCTAAACTTTTGCTGACAAGGCTGTTGCTGCAAAAATGTAGATTCTACTGAGCTGCAAAAACAACTCAGCTGTTCAGCTTTTCTCACGGATATTGCTCGCATCACCTAGTTTTCACAACCTTATGTGGTTTTCTTTTTACCTGGAAATCAGGTTAAAAAAACCTGTGTGTTTCTCAAAGTATCTGTGGATGTTTAAATATGAGCATTTCCATTCGTAGCAGGGGCGTATTGAACCCAACCGAGTCTGATTGTCGTCAATTAAATATTAAAAAAAAATTGCAATTTTTCTTTCAAGGGACTGAGGCTGGATCTCCTCTGCAAGATATCTCCCTTTTCGAGTTCAACACTTTGAATTTCCCATAGGAAAAAGTCAGTTCTGCTCCATTCCCAGGAGGGATATTTGCTCAGCCTGGAAATTCTCACAGGGAGGATTCCTCCTACAGGACTGGAACTCCCCCTTTCTCTCTTATTTATTCCTGACGTGACATCTGCACTTAATTCACAGTAATTGTCATTACCCCCATGTCCTCACAGGACACACATCCCTGCCTGCCCAGCTGCTCCTCACTCTCCGTCCCTCCGCCTCTCAGTGGCTCTCTGGGGTTAAACTGCCCCAGAGCTGATCTCAGCCCAGCCAGGAGCCTGGAAATGCCACCTGCGGGGATTAAACCTTTGCCCTGCTCCAGGGGCACACCTGTCTCTGCGATACTGTAGCACAGCAAGGTTTGAAGATCAGCCCAATAATATCTTTAATCACACCCAAACCCACGTGTGATCTGCAGGCAGCCCTGGCCAGCACCGTCGTGATTCACAAGCGGCTGCTGGAGGTGCCCGTTTCAGGAATTTGTGTCGCTCACTTCCAGTGCCAAATGATCACCCCCAGGCACCAATTCTCTCCATGATCCCCACTCCACCCTCCTCCGACTGTCATCCACCGACTCCTAAAGGCTCCGGGCTGACTCAGAAGTGCTGAGACATTCCTGCAGCGCTGAAATGCTCCTGCAGCAAATGTTTGACGCTGCTCCATCATCCCTCAGGAACAGGCGCCAGAGCAGCTACTGAAATAGCAGAGGGACAATGAGAGGGATGTAAATAGGAGATGAGCTATTTCAGCAAGGAAATGAACAGCAGGAAAGGCAGCTCTCCCCACAAGTGGTTTCTTCTTGTCCTTTTTACACTTGTAAGTTATGAAAAACACAAGGTGAAGAGTTGAACACGTTGAAAGAGGAAGTGGCTCTCAAACCACAGCTCATGCACACAGAAACATGAAAATCAGTGACATTAAGCACAAACTGCTTCTGAGGGCGATGGGTTTGGAGGTGAAAAACAGAAGTGTGCTGTGCAGCCCTCAGTGGAAAATGCTCCGTTCAAATTTCTGCAGTCCTGGCTGTGGCTTTGCAGGTAAATCAGCCTCAGTGTTTATCCTCCTGACCAGCACAGCTACACACCCAGCCACGATGGAGACAGAATTTGTGGGAAGAGTCTTTGTATCACTATCCACAGGAGCACCCAGAACTGTCTGTAGGAGTGAGAAAGGGAAGGGTGCTGAAGTTCCAGAATGTATCCTGTCCTTGGCTCAGCTCACCATTGCCAGGAGAGGCATTTTCAGGCTTTGAATGATTCCAGGTTGTTGTCCAAGTCTTGGATCTCCTCTACAACATGCAGGAGCCTTGTTACTCCTAGGTGGCACATTTATCCTCTCCTATCCTCCAACCCAAGAAATGGAAGTGCTTGAGGAAGAGGACCAGAGAAGAAGGAAAAGTACTGCACATCTAATGGGGCCAACCCATCATTCCCTGTTCTGAGAGTGCTGGCACTGAAACAGGTAACAGAAATTAAATAGAAGTGCACATAAAACACTGCTAAGAGTCTGAGTGCAGCATTAGCTGGGCCAGCAGCTCTGCACAGTGCCGTGTTGCAATGAATTCACCTTCTGAAGTTCAACAGTGAAAGCATCACTGGGAAATAAGGCAATGCTGATTCAAAGCCTAAACAAGTTAAATAAATTGAAGTGTATTCATATTAACCACTGATTTAAAGGTGCTCTGGAATACACAGATCAGTATTTATTTCTTTGCCAACACGTGTCATTCCTGACCAGGACAGACATGAAACTGGTCCTGGCTTGACACCTCTATCAGATTTTCCTCGCTGCAGGCGCTGAGAAGAACCTTCCTTCCCCTGCCCCGTGGAAACAGCCAGGAAGTGCAGAGGCCTCTGCCCTTCCCTGCCTGCAATTACCAAGGGGTAACTCTTTCCAGCCTGAGGAAGACACAGGTGCTCCTCAAACCTGAGCCCCAGAGGAAAAGGTTTCCTGAGCAGCCCCTCAGCTCCCCTGAGACATGCTGGTGGGTGCTGCACGGACCGACTGCAGCCAGTCTGGCCGAGCTGGGAGGCAGAGGGTCAAAGCAATCTGCGGGTGCCAGTGCAGCATCCTTCAGTAAGGGGCAGGAAATGTCTCCTTTGAGCTGCAATTCAATTATCCTCCAAATAAAGCTGCCCCAACAGGCTCTCGAGCCCAGCAAAACACTCCATGGCTCCCATCTGATGTTCTCATGTCAGCACCCTGCACTTAATAATGAGGAGTTACTGACGCCCTTTTCCTGCTGATCTCCCCTGAGCGCCTTTCCCGACCCCCCTTTCTCCTGCAGCCCCACAGCCCCGGCATTCCCAAAGCCCTGCACCCGAACCCAGCAGCTTCCGATCCCCCTGATGGAATTATAACCCAAAGCTTGTGAATCCTCCTGACATACGAGGAAGACATATGCAGCCAGTGTGATCTCTAATTGAAGCAGCAACACAAAACACATCCTGTCCTCCTGGAGGAAACACCCAACTGAAGAAATGCAGAGTGGAATATGTGATGGGGCCCATGGTGACGAAACCAAGCAGCTCTGCAAACCCTCTGCCACCTTTGCACGAAGGTCAGGAATGGTCCTGCCGGCTCAGGGGCCTCTGGGGTTTCTGCAGCAGCTTCTCTGCCCAGGACACCTGGACCCCAAAGAGCTGCCAACACCTTAACCTGGCTGGGGACAGATGTTTAATGACTCTGAACAGCTGCAAATCTGTCACTTAAGGAGATGCCACAACTGTGCCACTGCCAGAGGGCACCAAAGTCAGGGCCCCACAGCGAGGCCACGAGTGTTGACAAGGCTTTTTGCACGGGGGATTTTATCCAAAATGTAAATTGCAAATAAATTTAGAAGCAGACACAGCAAGGCTCCCATGGAAACAGCACAAAACCCCAGCTGTGGTTTGGATGACTTGAGCCTTGGCAGTCTTGACTAATCCCTTAAGTGCCATCCAATTACTGCAAATGTGTTTGGCATCTGCAGCAGTGATTGCAAAGAATTAAATGGTTGGATGGCACTCACCGGAAATTACGAGGCACAGAACCCTGTAATGCATTTAAGGAAAAAAACGATCTAAAAGGGAAAATAGCATTACCCACTGCAAGAGCTGACCTCCTTGAGAGCCATAAGGGACAATAAAAGGGACCCAAGTAATCAGGGGAACTCGATTCAGGGAAGAAGCCAGGGAAAAAAAGGGAGGGAAAGACTGTTAGTCTTCCATCAAGCAATTACTGGTTAAGCCAAAGGAGACAGGAACTTTTTTGCCTTCTGAAGGGCTGAATGAGAAATCTCTGATTAATTTACTGCTGTCTCCAAACAAACATTAGATCTGTGGGTTTATGGTCAACCAAACATAACAGAAATAGGGACTGAGAAAGGAGCACTTACCCAGTGTCCATCCCTGTCCTCCTCTGGAATCAGCCAACACCTGAGGGAGCCTGAGGTTAGTTCAGTGCTCAGGAAAAACACCTGGCACTGGTAAAGCCAATCACAGGGTTTGGTCAGGCACCTTTATACCCCAAACCCTCTAAATTGCAATTACTGATAACCTGCAGCTGCTAAATCACCAGTGCTGGTCTCTCAGGTTAAAGAATGTCATCACTAGGGAAAGAGAAGTATTGATGTTAAAATTCCTTTGAGGACAGGAGGACTCTGATTCAGCTGCATCAATAGAGTCCAGTACAGACCCTAAGCCCTTTTCTGAGCTGCACCAGCAAATATCCTCCCTCTGCTGCTCTCCTACGGTCAAATCCCGATTTCTCCAAAATCAGTGGCAGAACAAAATGCCCAGAATTTAATTCGGGGACTCGGCTGGTTCTCTAGACTCAGCAAAACCACCTGGATTCCCCCCTTGTTCCTGCCCCTGTGTGATCCTCACACCTCAGGGGTAGGATCCTGAAGGGGATCTTTCCAGGGAGCAGCAGAACAGTTCTGCCTTTCAAACCTATAGAAAATGACATAAAAGGAACAAAACCTCCGCGGCTTTTCAGCAAACCCTCGCTCAGACTGTAAGAAGCACCCGGTCCTGTGCTGCCACCAAGCTGTGTCCCGTGTCCGTGACCTGTGGCTGTGACACTCTGTCCAAAGTGACAAAACCGCGGAGTAATCCAGGAGTCATTCCACAAGGAGCAACTTCTGGAGGGAGCAGGAGAGCGGCAGCATCTCCCCTGGACACGCCAGGACTGGGGAATCCACAGATGGGAAACCTGCGCTGGAGCCTCAGCACCCCACAGGGAAGTGACACGTGTGTTCTAGACATGTTAAATACATGTACACACACGTGTTCTATAGGCATGTTAAATACATGTACACACACGTATTCTGTACATGTTAAATACAGGTACACACACATGTAAATACATGGACACGTACACACATATACTATAAACATGTTAAATACATGTAGACATGTGTATTCCAGGCATGTTAAATACATGTACACACGCGCGTATTCTACACGTGTTAAATACATGTGCACACACACAAACACACGTATCCCATGCACATGTGCGGAATTAATGCACACACAGACACACACGGATACGACTCCACGTGTAACGGCACAGACGCGTCCCGGTGAGCCCGCACGGACCAGCACCGTCCCGGGAGCTCCGAAACGCAAGGGAGCGGCTCAGCCCCGCCGGGACCCTCCGGGAGAACCGGAACCGGGACCGGGACCGGGACCCGGACCCGGACCCGGACCCGGACCCGGACCCGGACCCGGACCCGGGCTGTGCCGGGACAGCGGCAGGGGCGTGGCCGAGGGGGCGTGTCCCATCCCAGCCCCACCCCCGCGGTGGGCGGGGCGCTGTCGCTCTCGCGCTCTCTCGCGATACCCGTTTGAACGGGCGGCGCGCGCCC
>WEKX01024179.1:944837-971503 GCA_013390025.1 Pitta sordida | reverse complement strand
GCTGCCGTGTCCCCGCAGGAGGCCCCGAGCCCCGCCCGGGCTGAGCCGCAGCCCCCCGCCGCCGCTGAGCCCCGGGAGGATCCCGCCGGGGGCTCCCCAAAGCGCAGCTCGAGTGGCCCCAGAGGCCGGGCCGAGGGGAACCGGCTTGTGCCCGTGGTGCTCTTGGACCCCCGGGAAGTGCCAAGGAGCCTGGCGAGAATGAAAATGAACAGGAAGGCTGATGCTCAGCCTGCCTGCCTGCAGCCAGCGTCTCCTGTGGGCCGCCAGAGAATCTGGGAGAAAAAATTTGAAAGGGCCAGGGGTGTCCCCGCGGAGGGCAGTAGCTGCAGGAAAGCCTGTATCAGTGGCTTCAGCGCCAGCCGGTGGGGCAGGAACGTGAGGCTCGCACCAGTGAGGCACAACAAGATGAAGAGAAAGCAGCAGCCCAATAACTCCTTTTTCAGACCGCGGGCAAAGCCAAAACAAACGCAGGCGTGTGCTGTGGAGATGTCTGTGGATGGAAGGGACAATGACTATTCACTCCTCACTAGCTCCTATTCCTGGGCTAGATTTCGAGCATCTCTGTCCTTCCATAAGAAGAAGAAAGTGACCACAGATGATGGTTTCTGCAGCAGCAGCATCCTCTGTACCCCTTCAAGCAAATCCCAGCTTTCAAGGTGCCAAGGCAGCCTGTCTGCTGGAAAGGCTCAGGGCTATTCCTGCTCAGCCTCCTCCCTGGTCCTGCTGACCCCCAGGAGTTCCTCTTCTGTCCTGGAGCTGATGCTCACAGATGCAGAGAAGGTGTTTGGGGAATGCCACCAGAAAGGGCCTATTGCTTTTGAGGAATGCATTCCTTTAGATAAGATGAAAGATTGCAAGAAAATTGGAGAAGGAGTGTTTGGAGAGGTGTTCCAGATCGACAGCGAGAGAGGACCTGCGGCCCTAAAAATAATTCCCATTGAGGGGACTGAAAAAGTCAATGGTGAAGCTCAAAAGACCTTTGGGGAGATTCTGCCTGAGGTAATCATTTCAAAAGAACTCAGTCTTCTGTCTGAGGAAAGTGTGAATAGAACTGTTGGGTTCATCAGCCTGTACTCCGTGCACTGTGTGCAAGGGGCCTATCCCAAGTACCTCCTGAAAGCCTGGGACAAATACCACAAAGAAACGGGATCAGAAAACGACAGGCCAGACCTGTTTGGGGATGAGCAGCTCTTCATGGTTCTGGAGTTTGAGTTTGGAGGCCATGACTTGGAGCACATGAGGCACAGTTTCTCCTCGGTGGCGTCGGCAAAAAGCATTTTGCACCAGGTCACCGCGTCCCTGGCAGTGGCAGAGCAGGAGCTGCACTTCGAGCACAGGGACCTGCACTGGGGGAACGTGCTGGTCAAGAAAACAGATGCCAAGGAACTTCATTATGTGCTGAATGGGGCGACACACTCGATCCCCACAGCAGGGTACCATGTCAACATCATCGACTACACCCTGTCCCGGCTGGAGAAGGACGGGCTAACGGTGTTCTGTGACCTGTCCACGGATGAGGAGCTGTTCCAGGGCACAGGGGACTATCAGTTCGACATCTACAGGCAAATGAAAGCAGAGAACTCCAACAGCTGGACTGACTATCACCCCCACAGCAACGTCCTCTGGCTGCACTACTTGGCAGATAAGTTTTTGAATGACATGCGCTACAAAACAAAGACATCACAGTATGCCCTCAAGAGAATTAAGACGCAGCTCAACAAGTTCCGCCAAGAGGTGCTGACCTTTGAGTCTGCCTGTGACGTGTTACACAACAGCAGCCTCTTCCAGTGAGCCAGGCAGTGCAGTGGCCCAAGGACTCAGCCGCTGCTGCTGCCTTTCTCCTCTGCCTTTTTTTGTGTTTCATGTGTTGGCACAATGAAGTGTTATGATTGGCTCCCAATGTGTATAACAGGCTATCAAGAATGTTTTTAAAAATCCCCCCAAAAAGTCTTCTGTGATGTTTACATGTCTACTGTTTTTGAGGGGTGGTAGAGGAGAGACACTTGTTGACTTGTCAACTTTTGAGTTGACCTTTGAGGAAGGAGGTAATAAAATTACTTCAGGCTCAATAAATGCTCTGAATTTCACATAATTTTTTTTTTTTACATCTTTTTAGTCTTAGGTTATTAAAGGTTCTTCCTTACAAATTCTTTTTTAAAGAAATAAAACCCCTTCAGTTCTGGACAGTGAGGACCAAAGAAATATTGTTGGCTCACTACAGCCAGAGAGGGGGAAACCCACCTTTTAATTTAAACAGCACTTTTGTTATGATAGGTGGAATTTGTACCTGGTAGTACAAAATGTGAATGTGTAAAGTTTCTATAAAGTGTTATAAAGGCACTAACCTGCAGCAATATGTGAACAGTCTTTCCCCCCTCCTCTCCTCAGGGCCCAGGAAGAGGTATCTGGTTGTGAAAAAAAAAGACCAAGTATCTGTGTTGTGATGTGGTTTTGATGGTTATAATGTGGCCTCCTGAACTGACAGGAACCCGAATCTGTAACTTGGTGGTAGCGCTGAAGCAATTTCTTCATTTAACTACACAAGAAAATGCCCAAGGCAATGCTCTTTAGTCCTGGTTGCAGAGGGACCAGGTGCTCTACACTGGAAGCTGTTCTTACATTAAATCCCAATTCTGTGTTTTCAGAAGTCCTTTCCTAAAGAAACTGGTCTAAAGGGAATGATGAATCAAAGTGAGGGAATGAGATTGGATGCACTGAGAAATGAAGCAGCATCAAACTCATTATAACTGGACTGCTCTCTGTGCAGTCTGTATAAATGTGTCTGTGCAGGATCAAAGATGCATCCTTGGCCCTCTTGAAGTCTCTTTACAAGGTCAGCAGCTGGAGATCCTGGGTACCCCCACATGTGCTGCTTCCAGCCCCTCCTTGTGCTGAAAGGGGCTGGACAACGCAGTGCTTGAAATTATTAGGATGGAAATTGTACTGGAATCTTACCAGGCGTTGTCTCAATCTTTTTCCCCCCCTCTAATTGAATAAAGTAATGTGATATAATTGAATATTCTTAAAACCTACTTGGCAAGGACTGCAGTGAATGCTTATCTGACATGGAGGGGTCCAGCTGCAGAGAGAGAGGACAAAGAGCAGCTATTCAGGGTATCATTTAGAGGCAGGAAAAAGGGAAATGGATGATTTTTGCTCACCGTTGTCTCCTTGAGTCCAGGCTGCCCAGCTCTGCAGTCTCAGGCTGCAGCAGTTGGTGGTGTTTGGCCACAGTGAGCAGCAGGGGAGGATGGCTGCCAAGGGACCAGGACCAGGAATGCTCTTTGCTGCTGGATAAAAACACACTGGGAAATTCAGCTCGGCCTGGGTCTGCTCCCATAAAATGAATTAGGTACAAATAGCCCAATAAAAGCTTGAGAGCCTTAAATCAGATAAATCCAGTATTTAGGCTCTAGTCCTAACAACTGAAATGCTCCTTGCCTTCCCTGGAGCTCGCTGCAAGGTTTGTTTGGGTAATAAATTGCTGGGTGTCTGTGCTGGGTTTCCTCTCAGCAGTTTGCTGTGAGCTCTGGGGCTGTTCCACAATCCCACCTCGGCCTTCACCTTCCCAAAATGTGGGGTTTCAGGGTGGTTCAGGACCAGAGCTGTCACACAGAGTCATCTCCACTGGTGAAACATTCAGGGTCACTTCAGTGTGGCACATCACTCCTTTCTAGGAGACAGAAAAAGGGTCTTTATTTAATGAGAGACCCGAAGCATCCTGGTTCTGGGAATTACTCCCTCCAAATGCTTTCACACACAGGATAATGCATAGCTCAATTAATTATTCAATATTCAGGGTGTGGGGGAAAATGCTTCCTTTATATCCAGGGCAGACATTCCATTCTATCACATTTTATCACTCCTGTTTTACTGCAAGGTTGACTGGAAGCCCTGTAGCACTTGACCAGCTCCTCAATCTCCAGGGTGTATTTTTATGATGAATTCCTGGTTTGTGCTGTGCATCAGCCTAAATCAAACTCATCTGTTGATAATGAAATGCCAGAACTGAGATTTTTAGGATGATTAAAGTTGTTCAAAGCTGGATCTGAGGTTCCCTGGAACACCCGGCCATGCCCACGGAGGCACAGAGGTGGATGGATGTGGTGTTATGGAAAGGGGGAATTGAAGGGAATGTCAACGAAAGGACAGCACTGGGAATTGGAAGAAAACGTCTTATGCACTAAGATAACATTTTATATGAATTCTAAATGTAAAACCTGGAGAGTAAAACCACCATAACTCACTGAATCTGACTCGCCAAAGTCAAAGGAGCAGTGCAGATGGTCTCGTTGCTGCAGTCCTTGTCAGGGAGCTGAAACCAAACAGATCAAGGCAGATGAAGAGTCCTAATTTTCTGAGGTAGCAGATTCAGAATATCGTTACATATACACACACGTCCTCTGAAAACCAGAATTCCCATGACATCAAGTAAGTTGGAAATAAAAGACCCTCCAGTGATAAGTCAGTCCTAAACTGATGATGTTTTGTAATTCAGTTTCCAGAATAAAGTTTAACAGCAACACCATGAAAAATCTTCACTGGGGACAAGGTTTGCCACAGGGCAATGATATTAATTCCTTCTACCAGAGATCACATATTTTTCTTCAATAAATATGTTCATATGCTGTGCCAGACTAGAGACACACTATTTTTTCCTTTAGCAACAGTTTTAGTCTGTGGCTGATGTTTCTGGGGAAGTTCAATGATAATTAATAATTAGATGTTGTGTACTGAGCAGTACTGACCAACACTCAAAAATCTCATGAATTATTCTTAGGAAATAAATGTACTATCAACATCCTAACCCCTGAGAGCACTGATTTATGGTCATTAGTGTTCATTACTGCTCAGGGCTAACGCAGGACACTTCTCTGTCCTAGGCTTTATGGACACCTAATTAAATATTTAATTGTGGCGAAGACTCCTAATTGCCATAAAGCAGCAAAAAGCTGCCTCTTTGCAGAGCTTTATGGAATTACTTGTTTTCAGAAGACTGAGACTAAAGAAATTGAAAAAGAACTGGATTATCTCGTAGGAATCCTGCACTACAACTGCAAGAGAGGAGACAGGATGTCAGAGGTTATTAGAAGTTTGCAGCCTCCCAAATACTGAACACTAAAAATATATGTACATAATTTTAATTACTTTTAATTACTTCATTATACAATTCTATAGTTGTTACTACCAAAGACAATATTCAAAGAATAAGTCTTAATCCACGTTCCAGTGGAGAGCTCAGCACCTGACAAGTACCTCACCTTGTTGAGACGCTGGTAAAGCTGAGATTGTATTGAAACTTAGTTTTCCCTGTGGCAAGGCTGTTATTTTGGAAAATCAGGATTCTCTCAGGGTTGAACCAGGGTGAGGCAGTGGACAGCTGGTCTCCAGCAAGTCAGTGAATTACAGATAAGGAACAGAATCAAACACAAATTCTGGAACTGAGGCATTAAAATGTTTTGAGGCAGCCTGGCAGCAGGAAGAAGAATTGCTCAGTGTTTCCATGGTGTGTCACCTGCACCAGGCTGGCCTATTTACAGAAAATTCCAGTTTCTGCTGGGAATGTTCAGAACACTCAGAATCCCAAGAGCCTGGAGGCACAGACAGCCAAAATACACCAGAATGGGCAGGCTTCAGAATTAAACAGAGTGTTTATGTTTCCATTAGATAAACACATTATCCAGTGGTTCCAATTATCTCCTGATCTAGAATTTGTTTTCAAATACAAAGTGCAAAAAGAAAACCAAATGCATCTGCTCTGTGTCAGCCTTTGTGGACTGCACAGGTCACTCACCAGGTGTCTGACTTAAAATGAGGGACAGCATGTAAATAACTTTTCTCCAAATGACCCAAATTATCAGTGCTGAATTGCAAACAAGAGCTGTGTTAATCATTTCATGTTCACTCAAAACTTCAGACACACAAAAGCAAAACCCTTCACAACCTGAACTAAAGGTTTTGTATTTTATGTAATTTCTATCACTGGGAAAGATTTTTTTATGTCCCTCTGATACTGAATTAAAAATAGACTAAAGACAGGCTGCTTGGAACACAGACTCTATATTTGTCTTTCAAACATTTCCGCAGCACACTAAAAAATAACATTTATTACCTACCAGAGCACAGTCACGTTCTCCAGAGGTCCTGCTGCAATGTCATGGAGCCCATCTCGGGGAAATCAAAGTGGACTGTCCAAAACACTGGAGAACTGAAGAAATTCAGTACTTTCTAAAACAGGGAGGAAACATCAACAAAAGTAAATCAGGATCTCTCTCCTGTCCTAGGGGAAAGACATTTCTTTTCACGAGGCTGCTGTGGGGATGACTTTGTAACACCCTGAGATGCAAAATACTGACTCCTAACACCCTGCAAGGGAAAAGGCTGTTCTGTAGCAGCACCTGAAGCTCCTTGGGCTCCCCACAAAGGTGAATAATTCAGGGTTAAGGAGCAGCTCTGCTGCAGAAACCTGTGGAGTGACATCAACCACCTGCAAATGTCTCACCCCAATGAAATGTGTAAGTGCTCCCTCCCAGCCTCTTCCCACAAAACCACCAGCTCTTCCCCCTCTAAGTGCACTGCGGCCACTTCCCTGCACACCTGCCTGGGAAACAAAAATGAAAACACAAACCTCACTGCGCTGCCTTTGCTTAACCAGCGGCCACCGAGGGATGCCCAGCCTGCTCCACAACAGAGACCATCCCGTTCCCTCGCCCTGTACCGGGGATGAGCCACGAGAGGGTGCAAGTTATTTAAATCCTGCCATGCCCAGGGGCATTTTCCAGCATCCTGTGCCTGCCCCGAGCCAACCCCGGCGGTGCCCCGAGGAGGTTCCTCCTGCTCTGCTGCTAAAGCTCATCCACAAGGGCACAATTAACTTATATCCTGGACATTGTGTCGCGGATCCTGCAGCCAGGGCCACAAAACTCTTGGTTCCTACACATCCCTGGAAGCCAAGTTTGAGCAGCTCCCCCTGCCCAGGGGTGTTGCACAGAACAGAGACTGACCAACAACTTGTGTCCGGGAGAAACCCAGGATTTTGTCACACTGGGACAAGAGTTTCCCTTAAGTACTGAACAGTTTTATTTCTTAATTTCTCTGCAGCTCTGGCTGCAGCCCGCAGTCCTCTACCATACAGGGAGAGCACGTTCGGAGGGAGCACAAAGCAGGAATGTTTTATTTGTCACTGCTCAGGCACGGCTGGAAAATCCCCAACATGGAGTGTTTACGCTACCAGTGTTTTCACCTCTGTCTCCAGGCGATGGACGTAAACCTTTCCCTCAGATGTGATCAAACGGAGCTCCAACAAGGAGAGGACCTGTCACCCCATCGTGGTTCACATCAAGTGGGCAGAGCTCGGATCCTAAATAAGATCCAACCTGTGCTCCAGAAAAAAGACAAGCAGCCC
Source organism: Pitta sordida (assembly GCA_013390025.1). Taxonomy (NCBI): domain Eukaryota; kingdom Metazoa; phylum Chordata; class Aves; order Passeriformes; family Pittidae; genus Pitta; species Pitta sordida. Next base: position 964,098 of record WEKX01024179.1, on the reverse strand, counting down.
TTTCCCTGGAATTCTCTATATATAGCTTGGTAGGATTGGTGTCCTTTGCTGCAGGAAGGCAATTTTAGAACGAAACATCACATATCTACTTATATGTGGATCATTTCCTATTATTTATTTCATTACATCCATCCTCAGGGACAGGTCCTGTAACCAGTTTAGCAGCAAAAAAACCCCATTATTCAAGAGTTTGACAAGGGAAAAAGAATAACAAAGCTGCCGACCTCCCTCCCTGTGAGCCATGAGAACAGAACACAAACACAGGACAGCCCAGTCAGCTAAATTTTGTTCCCAGCCTTTTTCCAAACTTCACGATTCCTTCATGACCTCGGTGCGAGTTGGAAGGGATGAACAGAGGGCAATTTCCTCTGGCACCCTGAAAAGCAGGTTAGCACAGAGCAGCGTTACCTGGCTCACAACTCCTGCACCCTCTCCTGGAATCTGGAGCAGCTCCCCCAGCTCCTGCAGGACACTCCAGACACACAAAGTCCCTGCCCAGCACCAGAGCAGCAGCTGCAGCCCCCAGCTCACTGCGGGAGGTTTTCAGCACAACTGGATCAGCCCTGTCCTGGCAGACAAAGCTGCTCAACAGTCACCCCGACCCTCAGCAGCCACTGCTTCCCCCTCCTGACAAGGACAGGGATCATTCTTGTCCTGGATGGATCCAGGTTTAACGCCAAGGGACTCCAAAAGAGCAGAACTACTTTATTTGCCACATGATGAAGTCCCTGACTCATGTGCTGGGGATGTAAACACCAGCAAAAGCAAAGCTGTCAGCTGGAGATGGCTCTTCCCCCCAGAGGAATGGAGATTGGTTCTCCTTGCCCAGACAGTCTGAATTTTCCAAGAATTCTCAGAAAAGAGTGCAATAAATCACTTCAGCTACCTCCAATCCTCATCCTCTAATGATTGCCTGTGTTAACATTTGACAACCATCCTCACAGTCCAGAAATGCTGTAACACTCCACATCTCATGAATCTGAACAGAAAAAAGAAAAAAGATGTTAAAAGGAGAAGTGAAAAGAACACTCTTTGCACTCAGATTTAGAAACAGTTCTGTGCCAGCCACAAGGCAGCTGCAGTCACGTCTTCCTGAGCCTTTGCCTGGTCCCGTCTGGCCCCACTTCTTTTTGTGCTGCTGAAGCCGATGAGACGTTGCAAACTGGAAGTTTTCTTTAAAAGTGCCTATTTTTTTTTAATTTCCCCTCGATTTTATTTTTGTTTTATTACCAGAGCAACAGACGAAGCTTCCCAAGCACAGCAAAGACCAAAACCAAGCGGCAGGAACAGTCCAGCTGCAAAAGCCACCAGCTGCAGCCCTTCAGCCCCAGCCCTGTGCAGCTGACTTGGAGAAAGCATCTGTTCTTTGTTATGGCCCTGGGGCTGTCACAGTTCAAAGGCTCCCTCTGAGAGCTACAGAGGCAATGGAAAGTATGTTCAGTTGCAAGTGGAGTCACGAAGAGATGAAGAGAGAGGGAATCAACTGAGGCACAGATACCCCGTGCTGGCTCCAGCTTCAGAGCAGGCTTTGGAAAAACAGGGGGAGAAACCCAACAGTGAAACAACTGAGGAACAGGAAAGTCTTGACTCCACCTCTCCCCATGAGGAACCTGGCTGTAAGGAGAGTTGGGAGCCACACAGAAAGAGACATGAAGCTTCTTGAAAGAAAATTGCAGAGATAAACTCTAACTCAGATCACAGAGGGGTGGAAAGCACTTGGAGCCTTGTGGGGAAGGCAGAGGGAGCAATGAGCAGGTAAAGTGTGATTCTCTAAAGGAGGATTTTGGAAGCCCAGGGTCCACATTCATCTCCCACCCTGCCAGGAGCCAAGCAACTCTAAACCAAAGCACAGAGGGGAGGCTTTGAGCACCCCTAAACCCTGCTGGTGCCATTTCCTCATGGCAGGGCTTGGGCCTCCAGAGTCTCTGTGGAGATTCTCACACACACACAGAGCAGAGAAACTGCAGCTGTTCCTTCACTGATGTTTGTGAAAGGTTTTGTCAGAGCCCTGCAAACCCTCTCCACGTGTCACAAGATGCAGAAGGGAGAGGACAGTTCATGTGTTGGTAATTTCTTGTGTAAATGACTGAAGTGTTTCCTGATCTATTAAGAGTGAATCCCCAAATCCTGCTGGGCCTTCAAAGCTATGAGGCAGCCTGTAGGTCCTTCCTCTTGCCAGGACCTGCAGACATCCCCCAGAATAAACCCCAGCCAGTCTTCCTGTCTGCAATGGGACAAAACTGGGAAGTGGTTCAGCTGGTGAAACCCAAGGGGAGCCTTGAGCACTGAGGGTATGGAACAGTGGGAGGTTACTGATGTTCATCTCCGTGGTACTGGCTCACCCTCACTGCAGAGAGGCTGGAACTCCTCCAACAATCCCCTTTTCTCCATGGCACCTCAAAGAGCTGCACAACAGTTCCTGAGCAGCTGGACATGTTTGTTTGCTGCACAGGCCTGTCCCTGCCCACCCTCAGGAGGGCTGGGATGGGTGGGCTGTGGCGTGACTGGGAAGCAGAGGGAATGCCAAGGTCCTGTTTCACAGCAGAATGTTTTTGATGCAGATCAAAAGATAAACGAGCACTGCAAGCTTAAGGGATTGGAAGAGAAGCAGGTTCAAGGAATGGCCAAAGAGGCAGGTTATGTTGAAAGCAAGCTGTCACTGCCCACAACTTCCCAAAACCACCAGGAAGGAAGATTTCTCTTTTGTTATTTATTAAGAATCCAGACAGGGATGGCAGATCTGATTCTGCATTCCTGGAGAATCTCAGAGTGTCCCCACCACAGCAAAGCACCAAGCACAGCAATAGATTTATCACATGCCAGATGAGCCTTTTGTCCAATAAAGAGCACCTTGCCAAATCTTGGGAACACTTAGGACAAAGCCATAGATGGGAAAAGCAGCTGAAGGCTTCACAAAGCAAGAAAACAACAGAAGCTGGAGCAAGAAAAGTCGGTCACCACTCAGAGCCCCAGGGCAGTGAAGCTGCAGGAAGAATTGCCCAGCAGAGGAGAAGAGCCCAGTTAAGTGCAGGGATGACGTTTCACAGCAATGCTCCTGCTGCCAGCCACTGCCTGCAGAGAGGGGTAAGTGATTGTCTCCAAAAGACAAACCTCAAAGCTCTCACTCAGGGGAGAAATGACACACAGACCTCGAGTTGCATGGTTTATCTTACTGAAGGAAAGGTGCTGCCAGCTCTTGGGCTGCAGCTTTCCTGGGATTATCACTAGGCATTCCCTGTGTAGAGATGCATCCAGTGCAGCATCAGCTGCTCCATGCTCAGATGTGGCTGCACAAAGTGACAGGAGGTCATGAAAAACCAGAGTTAACTTGCACAGCACTGGGGGAATCATAACCAGGAATTCGATAAGACCTTAAGCTCCACACTGATCCCACCATCTCTTCCTTTTTGAGAAAGACTTAAAATACATCCAAGGATGAACATTTTCAATTATGTAGACTTGCTGTATTGACAGTTTACAGAAACATTACATGTTGGTATTTTTAAATATAGTGAAAAGTGACACAGCTCATTTTTATCTCTTTTCCACAGAGCTGAAGCTGCCCCTCCTGCCTGGGGCAGGGGGCACGTCACAAAAAGAAATGAGCTCCTCGCAAATGTTCACAGCAAGACAGGATGCCAAGACTGGCAGGAAGCATTAACCACACAGTAATTCTGGCCCATCAGTCTCTCAGAGCCACGAGCACAATTCTGATGCCGTTTATTACAGAGACAAAGCAACCTGTGAGAGACACACATCTCAGAAATTCACCAGGTGAAGTTACAGGCCCAGGAAATCCACATCACTTTTTTGTGCTTTGAAGCAAATGTGCACATCGTGCAAAGGATTTCATTCCAATACTGTAAAACAGGAATTCTGATGTGGACTGACCACGGGGCACTGCAGGTGCTGACACAGACTCAGTGTTGAGTGCACACTGAGCATTTGTCCGCTTGTGCCTCACACCAACAGTGCTGTGCACAGCAGCCAACTCCATCCTTAGCAACTTTTCATGAGTCTAAATGTTCCTTATTCCAAAGCACTTGAGTGCAGTCTCTTGGTACAAAAGAATAAGTTGACCCGTTCTTTTCTAGGTCTCTCCATCATCAGCATTTCCTGGACAGCTCAGGGAGCTCTGCCTTCCCAGAGAACACTCCCTTAGTGCCCAGGAGCTTGTTCTTGTATCTTTAGACATAGAAATAAGAAAATGCCAGGCGGAGAAAGTTCAGTAAAAACAGTTTCTTCAGAGGAAATTAATGATCAAAGTGCATGAAAATATTTAAAGCCACAGGCTGAACCACAGTCCTCGACGAAATGCACTTTAATACTGATAATGCCTTCAACTCTTCCAGCTGCTATAAGAACTACTCTTTTCAAGATGGGAACAAGGTTGCAACTCAGAAAACCTGTTAAAGATGTCTGGTTTGTCCCTGCAGAGGCATCATCTCTGTTGCTGATGGCTGGGGCTGGAGCAGGGACTGCTCCTCTGAGGCAGCTGATCTCGGAGCTTTCTGTGGTGTCCGTTTCCATGATCTTGTCTCTACAGCAGGAGACACAGGAACAGCCCTTCCTCAGCAGGAAGCTGACAAAGGGACCCAGGTTTAGAAGGGAGCAGGTTTAGGGAACACCCAACACACACCAGGTAATGTTTTAAGCACTGCAACCTCCCCACTCCCAGAAAACTGGCATCTAGGAAGAGCCTCCACTGGAAGAGCAGGAGGTTGTGTTCAAATCCACCACAGCTCCTGCCCAAGCTCTGCCAGGCTGAGCAAAACAATTGTAGAGAAAGTAACAGCTCTCAGTTTTCCAAAGAACTGCTTCCCAACAGAAGGATCTTATGCAGAATTTGACCATGTTGTCAGTGTTAATGCCCTGATTTACGCTCTAAAAACCCTGTGATTTTAACAGGTCCGGTATGACTGGGTCTAAATTTTGCCATTTTTATGAAAACGCAGCATTTTCTCACATTTCTACCTGAGGTGAGCAGGAATGGCATCACCTTCATTCTCATTGTTTGTTTCCAAACCCTAACTAGGTCCATACCTACACTTAATCTTTATTTTCTCAGCTCACAAGTGATGCTGCAGAGCTGTGGGGAAGCAATTTCATCAGCACATTGGCCAAGATTTCTGTTACTGAAGACATAATAACCAGCCAAGAGTAGTTGCTGAGCAGGAAGCTGAAAAGATACTTAAGACCTTTCTTCATGATTTAATTTACCTTCTGGATTTATTTCTGAATCACTGGTGTTCCCAGGTTCTTCCTTCAGAACTCCAACATCCTTTGCCCAATCTGTCCATTTAATTTCTTCGACTCTGGAGAGACAAAATGCAGCAGGCACTGATGTATGGAGCACAGCATTTCAACCCAGATCTCACTATCCTGCAGCATCCCAACCCAGCCCATTGTGCCAACACCATCCTGATGGTTTGGCTGCAGCAACATCACCTTACAGAGCTTTTTTTAAGTTCTTCTGTAGTATCATCTCCATTAATAAAATACCTTCTCCCCCTGCACATTGTCTGCTGCTCTGTGTTGTTTGTTCCAAAACACTCTAGCTCCCCCAGTCCAGGGAATGTTCTTAACATAATGCTGGCAGCTCAGTTAGCTCTCAAACTGCCAGCCTGGCAATCACCAGCCAATTTGCATGTACCCAGTCTGAGGCAGAGTCCCTCTGCTGAGTCAGTGCTGGAATTCCCTGTGGTGATCCAGGGTTACCAGGCTGTGAGTCATGGGAACCCACGGCTGGGCTGGAGGGGAAGGAGTGTGTCTGTCTTACCTGAAACACCACCTCTCATCTTTCTTATTGAGCCCCACTGACATGAAGCAGCCAGATCTCCTCTTCCCACCCTGGCGCCACAGCCAGGCCTTCTCTATCTCTAGGATAGCAATAGCCCTCTGGAAGAAGAAATCCACATCAGAGAGAAATCAGGGCACAGACAGAGCCCAGCCCTCCTTTCCAATTAAATCTTCCCCAATCCACAACTAGTTTGACTTAGAGAATCTCTCTGGAACCCAAGCCCAAAGTGCTCCTTGGCTTAATGGTACCAGTCAGTTACTGACTCTCTCAAGTTACTTGTGCACATGGACCAAGTCAAGTGCAAGAGTTGTAAACACATCTAAAAATTTTGTCAGGATGTACCCCCAGAGTGATGATTTGTGTAAAAGACTGACGTAAAGGCTTTAGAACAAAGACAGGCACTGCCATCTCTGATTTTATGAGACTCAGGCAGAACTTCAGGCCTCACCTGCAGCTTCCAGACGCTCTCGCTGTCATCAGAGATGGCTGTGACAGTCTCGCTCATGAGGGCGATCAGCATGTTGAGCAAGAGGATGTAGGTGAGGATCACGAAGAGCAGCAGCAGGAGCATCACAAAGTACCTGAACCGGGCATGTTCCTGGAAATCCAGGTCGCCCATCCCGATGGTGATCTTGAAGAGCTCCAGGGAGACGCTGAGCAGCCCCCCGTACATGGCCTGGCTCCCAGAGCTCTCCAGGTGAGCCAGGGACTTGTTGTGAGACACCGAGGGAGCGTCGCCCATCAGCGTAACCAGAGCTGTGGGGAAAAGAGGTTTGGAACCCTCCCCAGGAAAATTCCCTTCGTGCAGCCCAGCCTACAAAATAACACTGAGTGAGGGCTCACCTGCAGCAAAGCCAAAGAGGAAGATCATGTAAACCAAGAGGAAACGCAGCAGATCCCTCATGATGGTCTGAAACACAAATCAGGAGGAAATGCTGTTCTTTATCTCACATCAAATCACCAGGATGAGCCCCACATCAAAACCAACTACCAGGAACAAGACTGAAAACAAGGTGGGAAGTGCTTTTATCCAGTTTAAGAAACTACACATTAAATGAATTCCTTAGTTAAGTAATATCATTGGTAGCTTAACCTGGCAGTACTACATTAACTTATTTATTGTTATGCTGTGTGAAAAGGTTCTTTGAATAATAAAAAATAAATGTCCTGTCAGTTCCCCAGTATGGCTGTTTCCAAATTGTCCAGCACACTCATCCCTCTCTCTTCCATCTCCATTGGGTTTATAAAAGTAGTGATCAGAATTCTTTCCTGGGACCTCATTTACCTCTCCTTTGTCTTTCTAGACCCAGACTCCTCTATAGACCTGAAAACACCTCTCAGGCCAAACCCAAGAGTTCCAGGGAACTCACACTGATTTTGAGCCCTAGACTTGAGTTGCTTTGTGACAAACTGTCACCTGCTCCATTCAATGAGAGTGCACCAGTGTCCTGCTGCAGTTGTACTTGAAGTCACTGATCTAATCCCCTCCTGCAATATCTGTACTTCTGTAGCCAGGATATCAATTCCATTTATGGTTTTCATGAGAAGGAAAGTGACTTCAGGACTTCTCTTAGTTCCTCACGCCCAAAAGCTTTCCATACAAAGTTATTTTTCTTGAGCACTGACCTTCTGTATCATGACACTGTAGATCCCAGTGCGCTGGAAGCCCCGGGTGTAATACAGAGTGTTCACCCACCCCAGGAGCAGGGAGAACACCATCACTGCCACGTAGTTTTCTGAGCTGGCACCATACAGGACTGCTGACAGCAGCAATGAGAACGCCTGGATGAAGCTGGGGAGAGACAGAACGACACGGTGAATCACCTCAACAAGAAGGCCCAGTGCAGATTTGTGCTGGTTTTCAATGAAGAGCAAATTTTGGGAGGCTACAAGGAACATTCAAACAGCAGATAATCAGACAGAGTTTGTAGTGAATCATAAAATGGTTTGGGTTGGAAGGGACTTCAAGGATCATCTAGTTCCAGACCCACAAATTGTTGTAGTTTTGTTATGAGCTGTTTAATGTCACAGAGTGGAAACTCTGAACTGCTTGGTGTACCTCACATAACTGATATTAAATGCGGAAAAAATGGTAGCACGTAAAACACATGCCCACATCCAGGAACACACAGGCAGCAATACACGTTCCCCCTCAGAAAACAGAAGGTTTTTTCCTTTCAGCCTATTTTGAGCCACAGTGACTGAGCACGATTAAGAGCTTGAGCTTTTTTTCCAACTAATATATTATCTTACTGTGGAATAATTAAGGGTCTGACCTTCACAGGCAGCCCCTGCCCAGGCAAGTCCACCACAACAGAGGGTTAGGGCAAGAGGCAGCAGGTAGGAGACACAGGCAGGGATGGGAAGAGACAGAGGCAGAGGATTGTTCCCTGTTCACCATCTCTGGGTCAATGTTAGAGCAGCCTAGAGACACACAGCAGAGACCCAAACCCACCCAAACCCTCCAGGGACATACATCAAGATCTCAATGCAGCTGTCAGAACACATGGTCTTCAGGGACTGGCGTCTCCTCCTCAAGTACAGACTCTGGAGGAGAAAAATCAATGGCAGCCATTCATCAGAACAAGCACATGCTGGAGAGGGATCCCTGCCCAGCACAGCCCATTGCCTGGGGGAGAGCTTTGCTCCATAAGCTCCTCTTTATGCTTTCATCTTCAAGATCCCAAATTTCAGTTTAGTCATCCTTCCAAGATGAAAAAAGGCCTTATTTATAAAGGGCAAAGATAAACAAGGGCTGAATCATGGCTCAGCCCCGTGTCTTTATTAATAGATTGCATTAAAGGCCAGGGATGCATTTTAATACCAAAAATCACAGAAGTCTCTCACAATTATTGCAAAACTATGATTTTCTCTTGCCCAGCAACCTGGCTTGTGCCACACCTGTCACTGCTAGATCCACTGACACTACATGTCCCAGAGCAGGGTCCCCTCTCGCCCTCCACTCCTGCACATCCTCATGTCAGGAGAGACTGAATCTGCTGCCTCCATGCCAGTGATAGTTTCCTGTTTTCCCCTGCTCACAACACAACCAGACCAGAGATCCCCATACCTGAGCAAAGATCAGATAAACGCCTCCTAACAAGATGATGATCAGTCCAGAGACCCACAGGAAGCCTCCAGCTGTGAACTCCACTGGAAATGAAGGCTGCAAGATAAAAACAAAACCACCCAACCCAGTGAAGACAGGCAGAGGCAGTGATGAGACCCCTCTAAACTCTGCTCCATCCATTCAGGCCTTCCCAGACCAAAGACTGGACCCACCTTGACCCGTAAGGGTTGATAGTATGCAATGGCTGTGAAGATGATCATGAACGACAAGTATGAGACAAAACTGAAGTAGAATCTCTTGGAAGCGAAAGTTTCCCATTTTTGCTGAAGCAGTTTGTTCAGTGGCTCCAAAACCACCATCTTGTAGCGATTCTATGGAAAAACAAACACAAAAATGTACTTGTATGTCAACAGGAAGGAAAACTCAGCAGAGCTTTGGGGGTTTTTTTAAGAGCTGGAGCTCTGTGGTTCCAAATGGGAAATTGCCAAAGGTTTATTCAGTCAGGCTTTTCAGTATGAAACAAAACAACCATCCCAGAAGAAGCTACTTCCCCTTGGCTTCATCAAGGTAGTTGGACACACTCAAGCTTAGGATAACCAAAGACTCAAAAATTCCTCTTGAATTGTAGATCGAGGGGCAGGCCAAGCAGACTTTAAATAATAACATCTGCAAACATTCCCCTTGTGCATTTCTTTCTCACAAAAATTATCATCTGCAGCACCACATTAAGCTGAACTGATTTACATAATTAAAGAGCGACACTACAGAGGGACAGAAGGTGCTGCTGTCTGAGTTCCAGAGGATCCCTCACCGGGGTGTCGCTGCTGTAGGCCAGGATCTCCAGCACAGAGTTCTCCTCAAAGCTGTCTAACGAGGACAGGTCATAGAGGGACACGTGGATGGGGCCGTAGGTCCACTCCGTGAACTTGCGTGACAGGTGCCGGTACACGGGGTCCTTGATCTCCCTCTGAATGATGTGCCTGAAGATCTGAAGAGGAACCAGATCCACAGAAAAATGTGCACGTGATGAAGGTGCAGAAGGACAGAGCTGTTCCCAATCCACCCTCCACATCTGGATTTGTGCTCTGCACATCTGGGTATATCAACCACCCGGTCTGGCTCAAACGAGGCAACAAACGACATCTTGTACCTGCTCTTCCAGAGTAGAAGCAGTTTCAGCCCAGTCCAGCTGTCCTGGCTGGGACAGGGAGCAGCAGCAGCCAGCTGAGCTCTGCAGGACACTTCTCTGAGTGGCTTGGAGGTGACCTCCCCGAGCCCTGCCAGCAGCACGACCATGGGCTGGGTGCAAGATGCTCCTCCCTCCCTCACACCCAACTGCCACACCAAGGGTGTGTTACAATCTCCCTTGTTCCTCATCAACCCCAGGGACTCCCTCTGGTTGTCTTTACCTCCACTTTGCCTGTCTTGGCAGCAAGCTGCAGAGGATTTAATCCATCATAATTCACTATCTCCTCCAGTTTACACGTTGGGTCAAGCTTCACACCTGCCTTCAAGATCTCAACGTATGTTGTGCTCACAAACTTGGTGTTCTCCTTGGTGTCATCTGCAATCATCACCAGGGCATGGAGGACTGTGTTGCCCTGTGTGTCCTGCTCCTGCAGCCTGGCTTTCTGGTGGGGATTCGTTAGAAGGTAGTCCACCACATCAAGCTGGTTGGTACAGGCAGCCAAGGAGAGGGGAAGTTCACCTGAAGGGGTTAGGACATGGTATTTGGAGGGGAAGCAGAAAGGGGTGAAAAAGAATTAAATTCTTTTAAAAGCACAGTTGTAGAAAAACATACTTAGCCTGGATTTTTATCACAGAACAGGCTCTCAGTGTCTCTAGATTCAGAAAGAGTTTTGCAGCAAACAATTGCTCTTTATTTCTGGGGGGCAGCTGAAACACTTTCCCAGACCTCTAATTTGGCCAAACTAACCAAGTGTTTGTCTGTGTCTGAAGCCCCTCAGACAGGATTAATACACAAAACCAAAGACGATGGCAAATGCTCATTGGACAGCCCAGAGGTGAAAGGGTTCTGCCACCCAAATAAGTGAAGAGCTTGATTAAAGGACACTGGAAATGGCAGCTCCTACACAGAGGAGCAAAGTAAACTAGAATTAGTGGCATCACATAGAGTAAGGCCATAAAAAAGCAAAGGGACATGTTCCACCCTGACTCACCAAAATAAAAGGAAACTCCTTCTTTCTTCTTCCTGAAGAATTCCCCGTGGGCTCTGGCATGGACATCAGCTCCATTCTCTACCAGCAGTTTCACTAAAGGGAGGCTCCTTTTCTCTATAGCAATGTGCAGAGCTGTCTGGCCTGAGGGAAGAGCACAACCTGCCCCTCAGTGCCACTCCCAGAGGGGACAGGACAGCAAAGTTCTGCACAGCAACTGCAGCCCCGGTGCTGGGCAGGGCTGGGGGGAAGCTGAGGACTTTCAACAACATTCCCTGGAATACTGCAGACACTGAGGCAGTTTTGAGGCTTGTTTTCTATCAGAGATTCAACACAAGACCAAGAACAAAGTTGGCTGAAGAAGATGCAGAATCAGAAATAAAAGGTGCCCTAACTCTGGATGTGCAGGGCTGAATAAACTCCACTTTCCCTCCTTTTCCTTGTACTGCACATCTCACGTGTCTGACGGGGAAGCTGCTCTGCCACAGCATCAGAATAAACCTTACCTCTGTAGTAACAGTCAGAGCACATCACATTGACAAGCGGCCTGGGATTCTGTGTCTTTTGGTCTATTTCCAGCAAAACTGGGATTGTGTCATTCATTCCATTTTTTAAGTTCAACAGGGCTTTCATTAAGCAGGTCTTCCCAGTCTTTGCATCTGGTAGAAAGAGAGCATCGAACAGGTTGTGTGTGTACTTTGCACAGAGCTGTGTTATTTGATTCAGAAGTTAATTCCCTCTGTAGGACCAAATAATTATTTTAAAGGCTTTTCTCAGTATTTTTAGTCTGTGGTAGAGGCAAAAACCTTAGGATATATTTAATTATTGGCATTGTCCATCCTCAGGTGGACATTAAGAAAATGAAAGAATGGACAGAGGGCTGGAGAAAAGCAAATAACCAAAGCACATTCCTCTGCTTTCTGCCTCTGTTAACCCTGTACAGGGAATATTGAGCAGGATACCTGTGTATTCAGAGTTGGTGAGAAATTTGGAGTTCCTCCTTAAGTACTCCAGTAAACCATCCAGTGCCTCGGGGCTGCCCCTTGTCACTGCGCTGAAGAGCCGGTCCCTGTCGAAGCGATTTGGGTCCTTTTGGCTGTGGGAGAAGCGCAAACCGTGAGGAAGTTGTGGAGAGCAGAGACAAGAGTGTGCCATGAGTGCTGGTGGGACAGTGTAAGAAAGGAGGGAGGGAGGAAAGTTTGTCGGAAAAAACCCAAGTATTTTATTTTTGAGTCAAGGGAAAAATAAAGACAGTTATTTCCCAGAATTCTCCTAAGTGGCTGCTCTTTCCATCAGTTGGAGCTGTTCCCAGATCCAGTCCGATGTGCAACCCTGGAACGTGTCCAGAGCACAAAGAGAAGCCCAAGATAGCTGCTGGACCAGAGTCAGGCCCATCACATGGGGGTTTACATCCCTCCCTGGCAAGAGCAGCTCAGCTGGACAGAGCTCCAGGCAAAGCTGCTCTGACACCCAATGTGGCTGATTTAGTGTTGGTTCAGATCTCCCCAGAATTCACCCCAACACACACCATACAGCTGTAGGGATCACCTGGATCACACCTTCAAATACCCAGCAGTGACTCACTTGCTGACGAGTCCTGGCCGATAGTTCAGATTGATCTTGACTTTAGGAGCAAATTCACTGCTCTCCTTCTGATAAGGTGTTTCCAAGGGTCGTGGGTCTCCTTTCTTTCCAGGTCCTGGTCTTTCTTCCTTTTTACTAGGGGCAGGTTTATCCTCCTGGACACTGTCATCAGTCTCCAGCAATCCCATGAACCTGTTCCTCTGAGCTGGGCCCGGCTGCCCGTTTGTGAAATTATCCATTTCTAGGAGAGATGGTCCTGCAGGTCAACAAAGACGTTCCCTGTTGGGGGACTAAACCTGTGAGGGAGGGGGAGAATTAACAGAATTTGATCACAAACCCAGAAGACTGAACGTGACACTGAGGAGCAAATTCCCAGGCCACGGGTTCCACAGTTGACTACGGGTGCCTTGAGAGGGAGACTCAGTAAAACTGAGCACAGTAAGAATATCTGAATAAAGGATCAGTGTCTTAAATAGGGTTCAATGGAGCCAGGCCACGGGTTCCACAGTTGACTATGGGTGCCTTGAGAGGGAGTCTCAGTAAAATGAATAAAGGATCAGAGTCTTAAATAGGCTTCCAATGGAGAAGTTGAAAAGCAGTTCATGAAGCACAGGCAAATTGTCTGCAGCACATCTGAACCCCCTTTGTGAGATGACCTCACCTGCTGGCAGCAGCACAGGGTCCTTACATAAAAGGCAAGGAAAGTGGCTCTTCAGGAGACTACGATCATTGCTCTTGTCTCAGTGCAACCAACACAGGCTGGTCACCAAATGGACAGAAAGATAAGATTCGCTGTAGGCCTTCTTGGGAATAGTGGTGAGTTTGTTCACATCCCGTGTTGGGAAGCACTGCGCTATTTATACAAGGAAAACACGTGCACAAATTGTGTTCCTTTCAGGCACTCTGACATTTCATTTCATTTGGGATCTCCCCAATATTTGGAGCTGTTGGCTCTCCATGTGAGCACAGGCTCTGAACTCCCAGCTCCACGGCACAGACACACTCCCCAGCTGCCCTGGGAGCCTGCAGAGAGCACAGCTCCATCCAGAGCTGCTCCAGAGAGCAACAGTCTCAGCAGAGCACCCAGCCAGCCCCCTGCTCTCGTCTGATACATCCTTTTGGCTCTTTTGAGACATCTCTTCACGGCTCTGGATACACCTCAGACCACACCCCATGCACACTATCTGAAGGCAGCATGACTGCAGATTCACAGTTTGTGAGGCAGCAATTAACATCCACAATTACCAACCTGCAGCAGAGCTCTTGTTAATAACTCTGTCTCACTCCCATGCACTCCCTCCAAATGGTTAACAGGTTTTCTCTGAAGAGAAATCTCCCTTGCTGGGACTACAGCCAGACTCCATAGCCTGCACCAGCAAAGAGGTAATGGACACAGTATAAGCAATTTGGCTTAGATTAGGGTATGAAAAAACACAGTTCTTAGGCATAGAACAGCCACAAAGCATCTTTATGCAGCTCACAGCAAGACACCCAAGGGCTGGTTTCAAGACAAACCGTTATGATAACTCAGACATTCAGTTTAGTCTGCGCTCTAGTGACAAACATTCCTCTGCACACACAGCCATACACCCAAGGATTTCATTTCAGATTTACTTCCTTCCCCAAAACACTTACTGGTATCTTTGCTGATCCTTCAGAGGGCTATTTGTTGTGCTTCTCTGTCTTCCTTTCCCCCATATCATTTCTCAGCTGCAGCTTCCATCTCTCCACAGTGCTCGAGAGAGTTATTGTCAGCCTTGGACAGACAGACTGTCTGGTTTAAAAGCAAGAGCAAAACGATCCTATAGAAAGGACCCTACAATATAGACACCCCCTTTGTGCATCCCTGGGAAAGACAGGGAGCAGCACCCTCTCCTTGCCACCTCAACTTCCACTTCCCCACTCAAGAAGTGAGTTGCTTCTTTCTGAGACCTTCCCAAGCCATTTTGGGTGGTGCAGCACCAAGCCCTGCTGTCAGAACAGGAAGAGCACAGCACTTACCCCAAGTTGCTGCAAGCTCCACCCAAGAACAGATCTGACAAGGAGTCCCAACGGATCCTTCAGAGGGTAAATAATCTCTCAGTAGAAACCAAGTCACATACCAACAAGTGGTGATAGGCATGAAAGCAGTCCCAAAATTATTTACATCCATGGGTGAGAGTCCCCCTCTTCTGCAGAGAAGACCATGTTCTTATTAGCAGTCTGTCAGTGGCACAACTCTGAACTCCTGGGTGGTGATGGTCCATGAAAGAGGCCACGGAATAACCACAGAATCCTGTTATTTACTCAACTGTGTAGCCCTTTGCAAAGTGAAGCAGGGCTTGCACAGGAAATGACTAGATAGATTTCTCAGTAAAAGAGAGAGCCAATGAGTGCAGTGCTCTTATATGGGAAAGCTGGCTGGCTATTGCAAATTCAGAATGCTTAACCCCTGCCTGCACATATAGAGCCAGCCTCTCATGCCTTCCAAACACAGCCCTCTCACAGCTCAGGGGACGTGCTGGGTTTGCCCCTGACAGCGCCAGTGCCTGTGGCTCAGTTGTGAGGTTTGTCACAGGCTCCCTCTGTCAGCCCCAGGACAAGCAAAAGTGCCTTGAAACAGCTGAGATCAACTGTTTCTGTGGGAACTTTGGCTGTGGCTTTCTCCTTCCAAACCTACCCACGAGCCTAAAGCAAACCCCATCCCGCAGGGCTGCAGGATGCTGTGACGCTCCCTGGAATGTGGTTGTTACCCATAGAAACATTCCCAGATGGCTTCGACTTTGAGTCAGATGCAGGCTGGGAGATGACCTTCCTATAAATACATTAAATGGCAGAGTGCCTTCTCTGCCTCATGGTTTTGTGTGAGATCACAAGTTTTTTCTCAGATTCCTGTGTTTTGAAATGAAGCTGATCCAGAAACAACAGAGCTGCTTTTTCTTTCCATGATTTCTTAAGAGCCAAAGAATGGCCTACAAAGAACAAACAGATAAATGCAAGATCAGATCTCATCTCTCTTATCCCTGGCTCATTCCAGCCTCGCACTGATTTAGCTCAGTTTGCTTTAGTTGTGTCACATCTGATTTACTGTGGTATCAACAGACCCAGGAGTTTAGCTCAGACTAAAGGGTTTAAATCCTCCTGGGCTTCTCCCTCAGCTTTCCTGGGAGGCATCCCACCCTTCCAGCCAAGGAATGAAATCAGCACACAAAAGCGCATCGCAGCAGAGTTCTCTCTGCACATCTGGTTTTAACAGCTCACACGGAGGAAGGAGAATGTGCAGCTTGCTGGGAAAGGAATCCCTGCCAGCTGAGAGGTCACCACAGCCCAAGAGAACCACAGAGCTGCTGGGGAACCCAGGAACACTGGTGTGGGCACACACAAACACTGGTGTGGGCACACACAAACACTGGCGTGGGCACACACATGTGCACGGGGTTCCAATGAGGGGAAACACTTGCACTTCCATTTGAGAGAAGAGAGAAGCAAAGCAGGAAGAAATCTCAAGATCTGCCCAAATGTGTCCTTGGCAGTGGCAGCATTGGGGGTCAGTGGTGGGACGGTGCCACTGCTGAGCTGGTTGTGATGCTCAACAGGGATCTGCCCAAAATTTAGAATCCTGAGAGCTGTGAGGACTCAAGAGAAAGTCATCCAGAGCATCATGCAGAGAGAATAAAAGCAGCAATTTAATCTCACCTGTCTGCCAGCCTGAATTTTACAGAAGCAGCATGTGATCCTCTTGCTTTTTGAGGGTTGTCTGTGTGGGAGGAAGAAAGTATCTCACAATTGCTCAGTACTTATTTCCCTGATGAAAATGTGTCTGATGGCAATGGGTTTCTCCTGACAGGAGAGACATTTTCTGTGGAAACCTTAAATCTGGGAAGACAGAAGTCAAACTCTTGACTAGGAAGTGAAGTTTTAAGTCAATTCACTATTTTTCATTTAACAATATTATCCAATATCTCCCTAATTAGAATGATGATATAACTATAAAGGATCTATGAAGCAGCACAGTCACTGTCATGCCAGGAAAAACACTGATTAGAACCTGCTTAAACAGAAGGCAAAATGAAGAATGAGGAAGATGATATTCCATGGAAACAAGCACTTTTTCTGNTCTCCCTAATTAGAATGATGATATAACTGTAAAGGGTCTATAAAGCAGCACAGTAATTCATGCCAGGAGGCAAAATGAAGAATGAGGAAGATGACATTCCATGGAAACAAGCACTTTTTCTAGAATATATATTCTCTGTTCCCCTAAGTTCCGACTTAGCATTCCTAAATACTGAAAACATAATAGTCTATGATTATATCATGTTTTCTGTAAACTGTAAACAGAAGTTCATAGTCACTTACACGTGTGTGTAATTTAGTTTCAGGATTCATCTGGGGCCACTCTCAGGTGTAGCAGCTCAAAATCATCCTCCCAGGAGGAGCAACAACATGCAAGGGTGGAGCACTAAAATTCTATCAAATACAACAAGCAAGGCAGCAAAAGCCAGGTGGTTAAGAATAAAATTGTTTCTTTTAAAGGTGTAGTTTCACACTTGGGAAAATATCAAGTGTTTTTGCAAGGCCTGACCTTTTTCCATACAACAGTTACGTAAAACCCACGCTGAAGTGATGAATTTCAGCAGCTTCATTTGTTACTTACACAGATGGAATCCTGCACCTCTAGAGACACCAGCCAGTGCCCAATCCAAAATATAAATAGTCTTTAATGTAATCCCATGTCAGAACTTCTCTGACAGCCCAGGGGACTCCATTCATCTCCATGACAGTATTTCTGTAACCGCCTGCCCCACATCATAACACTCACAGGCTCCAGTCTATAGACTTCTCAGGCCTTTGAAGGAACATTCCAGCTCTCTCATTCCTAAAATGGAAGTATGTCTCCACTTGATGTATGCCTTTCTGTAGGATCACAGCCTGTAGGAATGCTCTGCTGACAATCAAATGGCAGCAAAAGAGGAAATCCAGCGGTAATGGGAGAAAATAACCCTTTTGTGGGGAGACAGTGACATCCGGTGGCCACCGAGTAAACCTGAATTGCTGCTGAAATTGCCATTATTTTTCTAATAACCTCAATGGGAAACTCCTCCAAAATAGTCCTTCCCCCCCGTCTAAAAAAAAAAAAGAAAATGTGAGAATTAGAACCATTCACGCACGCTTTGTATCAAAATACTTCACAGAAACACATCTCCTTTAAAAGCTCAAGTTCCAAACAAGGCTGGTTCGGATGGTAAAACAATATTCCACACAGACAATAGCCAAGGATCTTTGAACACAGCCTTTGGAACTGTGGACAAGGCTACAAAACATCGAGGGATTTATTCCCAGCGTTTATCTGCCTTAACCCTCCCTCTCCCTGTACGATTGTTTTGGGGCAGTTGATAACAGAGCAGAACACCAAACGTATCCTGAACCCTGTATAATGGGTTATTTGTCTTTTTAGAGATACAAGTAAATCTTTTAAAGCATAGAAGACAAAATCTCTGGTATCTCGGCTAGTAATTTTTCTTATTTTCAAATTCTTACTTATGAATAGTTGTCTCTAAGCAAATTGAATTGAGGTGCTACCACACTATGAAAAATAAACGTATCTGAACATCAATCATCCATACTGCCTGATCTTAGTCTCTTGTCAATAACTTCAGTGTAAACAATGCATGTTGTGCAAATGCACACTCACATTTCTCTAATTCATGGAGATTTCCCTAAATGACATAATTATGAAATACCTGCACAGACCTCACCTAAGGAAATCAGCACAAGGACCTATTCACTGTCCTTGGCTGTGGTCACCTAAGCCAGGCCTGAGCTGTTCCACATGGCCACCAAACAGCTCAGCACCCCCCTCCTCCCCACTGCTCCTTACCCCGGGTTCAACTCCGGATTGAAGCAGCTCCATGTGCAGCTCTGCTTAGGGACCATCCACACAGGGGAATGCCTCAAGTGCAAGCGATGCTTTAAGGAAGGTTTGGCTCAGGCTGAATAAAACCAGAGCACCGTGGAGCCTGTGCAGACCACCCTGCCTTGTCACCTCCCCACCATCCCTGTTCCTCCAGGGAACCCCCGAGCCAGCTCTGCACAAAGGTACCTGGTCCCAAAACTGCCTTGGGAGTCTGCGCCCCTTCCCACACTGGAACAGCCCTGGCTGGGGAACAGGGACCTGCCGAGTCCAGGTCTGGATCTAAACCACACTGTACCTGCAGCTGTTACCTGACAGCACAGCTTCACCAGAGGGAGGACTTAAAGGACATCCTTTGTGAGCCAGGGAACACAAGGCAGGCAGTTGCACCACGCAGCAAGAAGATAAGGAATGTAAATTTATTTAGGGCTGTATCTGCTCTGGACTATGAACTGCCCAGGGAGTGTGTAAGAGAGGAGGGTTACAAACACCCTGCTGGAGTGAGTCAGGGATGGGATGTCTGGAAGTCACCTTGTCCAGGCCCCTTCTCACCCAGGGCCACCCCAGGGTGGTTGCCCAGAACTATTTCCATGGTTCTCATCCATGGCTGTTTAGTATCTCATAGGAAGGTGCCCCTGGACAAACTGCTAAAGGCACACTGTGGGTTTGAGACAATTTAGTACATATAACCACACTGGGTAAAAGTGCAGCAGCACAGAATCATGGTGCACTCTGCA
>WEKX01024179.1:879921-942045 GCA_013390025.1 Pitta sordida | reverse complement strand
TTCCCCCCGCCCCTTCTTCCTCAGCTCTCACCGACACGGCTCAAAACATCAGACAACACTGCGCAGCTCTGTATCCCCCCTCACCCCCCCATTTCCTCCGCAAACAGCCCCAACCCACCCCGGGAGCGCCCACAGCGCTCGGTTCGCTTCTGCCCAGTAAAATCCGCCCTGCTCTCCTTGCCTTCCACCCCTCATTTCCCCCCGGTGCACTCACGTCTCCGGCCCTGAGCGCAGTGCCCTCTGAAAGCGTCCGAAATGCCTCAGTATCGCTGCACGTCCGATCTGAACAGTGACGCACACCCGCCCCTATTTATCGGCCTGCGGCCACACAGGTCCCGCCCACCGAAACTGACGTGTCCCTCCGCCTCCCAAAGTAGTCCCAAGGAACACACCACTCTCGCGGCAAACACTCGCCTTGTTCCCGCTCCAATTCCTCTTCCAGGCACAAAGAGAGTCCAGGAGCCTCAGTGGGGGGAGCTCAGGACCTTAAAAATCTCCACATTTCTGCGGGCGCGGATGGATTCCTACGTACCTTCCTCCGCGGCGCTGCGGTGAGGCGTCCGTAGTCGGTCCGTGATTGGTGCGGCGTGACGCAGCGCGGGCGCGGATTGGCTGGCCCGAGGGGCAGTTGGCGAAGGGCGGGGCCGGCGGGTGCAGGAAAGCTCTGGAAGCTTCGGCGGCGCTGGGCGCTGATTGGTCCGCGGTGAGGTCACGCTGTTGCTAAGGGGGCGCTGCCTGGAGGGGCAGATTTGGGGGGGCTGAGCCCGGACCCTGCGGGGACAGGGACAGGCAGATATTGGGGCTTCTTTAGACCCAGCCTTAATCCTACCAGAGTTTAGGGGAGAGTCAGAGAAGGGGAGAAGTGCCCCGAGAAAAAGGGGGGGTGACCCTTGGTACCAGCGTTTTGTGACCACCAGGGACACCAGTGCTTCTGACCGAGCCCTGCCCTGGGGTGACTGAGAATTCCTGGGAAAGCCCAGAACAGTCCATGGGGCTGAGCCTACGAAAGGCTGGCAGGAAGAGCCAGGAAAAACAGGGCTAAGGTGGGAAAATAGGTAATTGAGGAGTTGAGGGAGCCGGTGTGTCACACGAGCAGCGCCAGTCACGGGGCCCAGCGCCTGAGCTGCCCTGGGAACTGGCTGGAACTGGGCTGACCAGTTCATTCTCGGATGTGAGGCTGCAAAACAAGCCCTGTGATGAAATGCTGACATTTGAAATTCAAATGGTTGTTTACTTGCCTCCAGAACAGGAAACTTTGATCGGGTTACTGAGCGGCTTCCTGCTGATTTGGAAGCTGCCTTGGGTTAATGAGGCTTCATTTCACCTTTCAGACTGGCTCTTTGCTCATTTTATATCATATTAAAGCTGGAGTGCACAAAACCCAAGAAGGTTTTAATGTGTTTTTTTAGCAGATTTATCTGCTGCTCCTTCAGTGAAGGCAGATGACCTTGTTAAATCCTCAGCACTGGCAGGAGTCAGCGCAGAGCTGCTCTACTTCTCCCTCAAAAAATCCCCAAACCCAGACAAAAATACAAAACCACCGAAAAAACCCCCACAACAACAACAAAACCCTTCTGCTTTCCTTTCTTCTACCAGGGTTTCTAACACCTCCTGGGTTACAGTAAGAAGGAGACAAATCATCCTAACAATGGTTATTCACAATGCAGAGACAGGAAGGGGGGGAAATGGTGACTGGAAAGTTCAGGGACATCTCCATGGCAGTAACCGACCTTGGAAATATTATTTGGCTACATAAATTTAGGACAAAAGGCAGAGTTAGGCAATTTCCCATTTGTTTGCTTTGTGCTGCCTGTTTTGCTCAGTGTGTCCAATGGGTTGGGTTGGGTTGGTGGTGCCAGGGTGACTCGATGTTTGCTCCAAGGCCTGGGCACAGGGAACATCCCAGGCACTGCTCCAGGGACTGTGCTCCACAGACACTCCCGAGGAGTCCAGAGAGGGAGGCCCACAAGGAACCAATGGGTCTGTAAAACTGGAGATTAACCACAGGCTAACCTAAAACCTGGGCAGTGTCTGAGCACATCAGACCTGTGTTACAGATTTTAGTGTGCGTGTCTTGCTTTTAAATGCCTTTGTAGATGGAGGAGAAATTTCTGTCAATTTGTTTTCATTTCTGTATAAACCAGAAAACAGAGAAGCTTTCCTTTGTTTTTCCCTAAGGGAGGCTCAATCCTATGGTGTGGGAACTGTTGTGATTGTGTTTAATAAACACTCCACTTTCTCCTGTAGCTCTCGGAGCTGACTCTGAACTGTATATAAATAAATGCAAAGCTGAAAAAAGCCAGAAAGCTGTATCTTGTGACTGGCCTGGCTGCACAGGTGGCTCCAGCCTTTGCCAGGGCAGGGGGCCTGCAGTTGGGAACATACACTTCTTTCCAAGTGCTTTCAAAAGTAGGTCACTGGGCAGTAGTACAAAGCAACCTACTTTCAGAAGAGAAGAATCTGGGGTCAGGGAAATGTTTCCAACGAATCTGTACATTCTGGAACACAGGCTGGGGCTGGGTTTTATGTAGATTAATGTCCTACCAACGAGGTATCGTTTTTACATGAGCAATGTGGACTGAAGCAATATGTTTATCTTTAGTTGCAAGGTTTAGCTTGAGACAGCCAGTCAGGGCATCTGAGGGTGTGTGGCAAGTCCTGTTACAGTTCTTTGTTCAGATAAAAATAGGGCTACTTGCTGCAGGGAAAAAACAATGTATATCATCTGTAAATACCTCTCTATATTCCTGTCTCACATTACTCACACCCATCTCGGCCCTCTCTCACTGTGTATGACACAGGATCATTATATTTATCTATTTACAGTTGTGGAGATAAATATTTTCTCCCCAAGCCTGTGGCACTGCAATAACTTTGCTGAAGTTCCACCCACGAGACAAACAGACTCGTGGCATGTCACTGCTTGTCCCTGTGCTGCCAAGTTCCAGGGTTACAGAACGAGTGAGTCACAGTTCCAAGTACTGTGAGACTGACTGTAATACATATTATGAGATTACCAAAAAAAGACAATTCCCTGAGCTTTGTTTTTAAAACCTTATGCTAAAAATACCTTCCATAAACAACCAACTTTGGGAGCTGAAGGCTTAAGAAAAACAAATAGATTGGAAGTGAAAAGAGGAAAATGGGTGATACTCCTCTGTCTCCCTCTTCGTTTAAAGACTACTTATTTTAACTTTGCAGGACACCTGGGATTCAGCTGTAAGGTCTGTGCTGCTGTGATAAACAGCCTTGGGCACGTCTGAGTGGCCCAGAGGAACATGTGGCAGTTCACTGAGCTCTGATGGAAGGAGACCTATAAAGGGTATTTTATAAAGCCATCGCTGGGCTGAAATCAATCACAGGTTTGGGTCTGCGTGTTGTGCCAGTGCAAGCAACAATTAACAACTCGATCAATTCTAAAGATTACTTGTCTGCATGTCTCCAGTCTGCCTGCTGGCCGGGAGTGCTTTGGATCCGTTCCAAGCTGCAATGCAGGGAGGGAGCTCTTTGTTCACCTCCTCTCTGCTGCCTCCGAGCTCGTTTAGCTTGTGGTTTCTGGGCTGAGGTTTTTCAGCAGGATAGCAGAGAAGTACCTTGAAAAGCGGAGAGAAGAAATAAGTCCCAAAATGCTGTTAATCATTGCTAACATGTTCAGTAGAACCTCTGTGACAGAGAACGAAAGCAAACACTGTCAAGGCCGTTCTGAACAGGCTTCAAAGGTATGTCCAGGGATGAAACCTCCTGCACTTTGTTTTCAGATGCAGATCGGGTCCCTTGATGGTGAGGAGGATGTAGACAATCATTCCCCCTCCACCACAGGAAGACTAAAACCCAAGCACTGACATTTTTCTCTCCTGATCAAANGTTCTTTATCCTGAAACATCACAGGGGAACAGGATTTAGCTTCTCAAAGCACTTTCTACATTTGAAATAAGTTGGATTAATTGTGGAGGGGCACAGAGAGTGACCCAGAGATACATGGACTGCCCACTCACTCCAGGTTTACTCCTGGAACTGCTTTTCTGAGTGCAAGTGGCTCCTGTCTCGCGGAGAGGTCATTTGTGCGAACTGATCACTATGAAGCTCCTAAAACACACTCTGGCTTCCAGTGCAGTGAGTTCACTGTGTTGAGGACAGCACAGACCGGGTGGGCTGAAGCTGTGACCACTGCTGGCCATCCCTGAGCCGGAGGGAAATGGATCCCTGCTGCAGCCTGCACAGGCTCCGTTCCAGTGCGTGTCCAGTTTCACCTCAGTGACTTTTCCCTCCCAAAATATAAGGTGACTAACACGAAATCCAGTGTGACCAAAGGTCTGGGGGTGGCTCAGATCAGGAGCTGCAGAAGAACACGCTGGCATGGGCCAGGAGTTACCACCATTAGAATGAGTAACCAGTGCAGGGGTTATGAGGGACAACAGGAAACTGCAACTCAGTGCCTTTTCCTATCATTGGAGAAGAAATGCTGAGCCACAGGATTGTTATGCAAATCCTGGCATGTGCCACGTCAGGAAGCAGCCTGTGCACTGTAGTCACATGTTTTTAAAGTTCTTTTCCACACCAGGGTGTGAGAGATGTTTCATTCATCATTGTCCTGTTGCTTTGACATATTCCTGGCTGAAACACGACCTTCTGCCTCTCCACAGACTGTCAGCTCACTTGTTTACATCTTCCCCTGTTTCTCTTCTTGGAAAGGGCAAGACATTAAGTGCTGTTGAATATAAATCCTTGATTAGAAGTTAAACAAAATAAAAGTCCAGTCCTGCAATAGTGAGCACAAAGTTCATCCCTGGAGTGATTTTTTTTTTCCCCTGCAACCAAATGTGACTTGGGCACCTCCAAGTTTTGTACTTTTCTCTGCACTGATAGTTTTACTTGAGAAACAGCATTGGATTTCAATGTTCAAGAGTAACCTTTTGTAAGATATTAATCACTAGAAGGGTGATTTCTCAGTTTCCTAAGGTTTTGTTGTTTGTTTGTTTGATCAGAATGGGGTTGGTTTGGGGGGTTTTTTGTTATTGTTGTTTGGTTTTGGTTTGGTTGATATCTTGTTTTTTAAGGTATGTACTCTCGTGCTTATTTTTCCTGTCAAGACTTTGGTGGCAGAATTTATGAAAAGGTGTCCAGTGGGAATCCTGTCAGAAGCCATTTCTCTGTGGGGCTGCCACAATGACTTCAAACCTCAGGAAGGCCTCAACGCAATTCCAAAGGCACATCCGGATCCACAGCAGTGGTCACACAGCAATCCTGTGCCTAAATGAGGGTTGGCATAGCAGAGACATGAAACAACAGACTTCAGCAGCACCTCAGATCTGCAGAGCACCTTCACATCCTTGAATATGCTCAGAATGAGAGGGAAAACCTCGGGCTCAGGCCTGTGGATAACTGGCATGCCTGGCCTAAGCAGGGATTTTAGGTGGGAGAAGTGAACTCCCTTGAGCAAACTGCCCACCTGCCCCCAGCCCTGCTGTGCCCCAGATCCTGGAATCCTGGAATCACAGAATCATTAAAGTTGGAAAAAACCTTTGAGATCATCGAGTCCAACCATTCCCCCGTCACTGCCAAGTCCACCACTAAACCATGTCCCCAAGTGCCACATCCAGTCACTTCTTGAACACTCCAGGGATGGTGACTCAACAACTTCCTTGGGCTGCCTGACCACCCCTTCTGTGAAGAATTTTTTTCCCAGTATCTACTGGCACAACTCCACTGGTGCAACTTCAGTCCCTTCCCTCTCATTCTTGTTATCTGGGAGAAGAAATCGACCCTGATCTCACCATAACCCCTTTTCAGGGAGTTGTGGAGAGCGAGAATGACCCCCCTGAGCCTCCCTTTTCCCCAAACTAAACACCCTCATCCCACTTGTGCTCCAGGCCCTTCCCCAGCTCCGTTCCCTTCTCTGGACACACCCCAGCTGCTCAATGTCCTTCTTGTTGTGAGGGGCCCAAAACTGAGCCCAGCATTCGGGGCGCCCCAGCAGTGCCCAGCACAGAGGGACAGTCACTGCCCTGGCCCAGCTGGCCACACTCCTGCTGACACACGCCATGTGCCATTGGCCTTCTCTGCCGCCTGGGCACACTGCCCGTCCTGTGTCCTCCGTTCCTCCCCATCCCCTNCAGGAGCGGCACCGGGTGAGCTGCGAGGAGGCGGCGCGGCTGCTGCTGGACGCGTAGTGAGTACGGGGGTCCTGCCCCCGGCCCCTCCGGGCATCGTTCTCTCGGCCGCATCTGCACAGCGGCTCACGGGCTTCGGGAGCGGCCGAGAAGGGCGGCGGGGGACCCGGGGGGTGGGGAGGGGTCGCACGCACCGCGGAAAAAGGGCCTTTTTTCTGTTAAAGCCTCCCGTGTTTCACGGCTCTGCCACCAAAAATGCCCCTGGGGCACCGCGAGGCTTTGCTTATAAATCTCCACCCATTTCCTCCGCTCGCTCTGTGCAGAGCTCAGAACATCCCTGTAATCAGAAACTGCTCGTGGGAGGGAATATCTGAAAGGAAAATGGTTTTCCTTTGCTTTTTGCGATTGACCCGGCACGGTGCCTCTGCCCAGCTGCTGTGGGGGCGGCTCGAGGAGAAGGAGAAGCAGAGGCTCAGAAATTCCGTTATCATAAAGATCCTCCACAATTACAATCCGAAATAAACAGCTTTTAAATGGAGGAAAATGTGTGGTGCTGGAGCAGTTGTGGGAGAAATTGTGGGAAATTTCAGTTCTCGGTTCCAAGCAGGTTGTCCTGTGGTAATAAACCCTGGTGTCTGTCGGGTGGTGCAGGACAGCCTGCAGCCTGGGTGACCCGGACTGTGGTGGGGAGGGTCCTTGAGCTGCTGCTCTTCTTTCCTTTTCACCATTTTAATTAAACCACAAAAGCAGTTGCTGTGAGGACAAAAGCCATTCTCTACCTCATTCTGACATGTTATTAAAATACATTTGAGTGCACACATTTCCCTGCGTTCTGCAATTGCTCAAGGCAGACCTGAATAATGTTGTACATAGCCTTGCTGTTTTCTTGGCCAAAAAAAGAGACAATGATCACAAGACTGTGTTGTTTCTCCCTCCAGTGAATACAGAGGTCTGGTCAAGCACACAGGAGGCTGTCACTGCGGAGCCGTCCGCTTTGAGGTCTGGGCTTCACCAGATCTGCACGTGTTTAACTGCAAGTGAGTTGGTTTTGTTCCCTCTTCTCACAGAGGAGCTGATATCAGCTCCTCTGCTTTTCCAACCTTAGAGCTAAAAGGTGACACAGCTGCAGAACATCCCCTGAGCTGTTTCCAGAGGGTTCCTCCTAATTATTTCCTGACCCAGTATGAGCACTGGTGATTTCAAGTGCTGCTTCTTTGGGCAGCTCTTAGGTCTCCCAGCCATGCTCATGCAGAAAATGTCAGGAGGGATATAGTGAGTGCAGGTGCTCAGCCATCTGCTTTGTGTTTCCTCTCAGTGCAGTGGGCTCGGAGCACATGGATCCTTTTCTGTCTTCTCAAGTGACATTACATCTCTGACCACATGTGCCTCAAAATAAAACACTCTGATTTCACTGTGATCCCCCTTTGCCTGCAACTAGTTTGCTTCTAGATCATAGGTGAACTTCTGAACTTTACTTCCTTGTTCCTAGCTCATGGGCAAACTCCTGACCTTTACTTTCTTATTTGCAAGTTAATTAGTGTTGGCAAAAATTGGCCAAGCGTGCTCTGAGCAATTAAATGGATTTCTCAGGGCTGGTTTGTCCTTAAGTGTTGTGGATGTAAAGAATACAATGTTTGGTGTGGGAGGATACCCACACCTGCAGGGTCAGTCTGTTCCATGGGTGTGCTCACTACCAACACCACGAGCCCACTGTGACCACTCACCTCTGCGATGCCAACCAGGAGCCACTCCAGCTGTTGGAGGAATTTCTGCTGCCAAGAGGTCCCTGCTAGACCTGACTGCTGCACTACAACTTGTCCACTGCTTCTAGAAAGGTCTGCTTTTTCTTTTGCAGTTGCAGCATTTGCACAAAGAAACAGAACAGACACTTCATTGTCCCAGCGTCGCGTTTCAAGCTGCTGCAGGTAGAGTAAGAACAGAGTGAGAGCCTGGCCATGAGCATGAGCAGTATAACCCAGTGTTAGCCTGGATCCAAGCAACAGCCAGTGTTCTATGCTGTCTGTGGCTGTTTGGGGGAAATGGCTGAATTTTGTACTGTCTGGTGTGGGTGTGTTAGTGCATCTGACATTGGCGCTCCTGCAGTGCTCAGGCTTGACTGTTATGGACACATGTACACACAAGACACAGGGGCTCAGGAAAGGAGCAGGAATGCAGAGCTTGAGTAAAGATGGGAAGGTGGTATTTTATATTTTACATTTCTTAGCTACAGGCCAAAAGTAATTAATAAATCTATTTATATGGAAAACTTACAGTGCTTTTCCTTTGCTTAGGGTGCTGATAATTTGACAACATACACCTTCAACACACACTGTGCCCAGCACACGTTCTGCAAGACCTGTGGTGTCCAGAGCTTTTATACTCCTCGTTCTAACCCAGATGGTTATGGTAGGTACAAAGAGTAGGCTGTGGTAACCAAAGTTAACCACAAAGTAACCCTTGGATAGAGGTTCCCTTGGATGCCAACATGACAGCATGTGTCTTAAGAGTTTGTTCCTAAAGTGCATCTGAATCTGCAGCCTGAACCTGTAGCTCCTCCATAAGAAACAGTCTTACCTATGATGTGTGGGCTTCTGTGACAGGATTCTCACTCAGACTCCTCAGCCTTACAGCATTTACTGCTCCCTGAGATGCCCCATCCTTGGAGGGGTGCAGGCATCTCCCTCACTTTATGGAAAGCAGGTTTCTGTGCTCTCTTTCTTCAGGAATAGCTCCCCATTGTCTGGATGATGGCACCGTGCAGACCGTTGTCACAGAGGATATCAATGGCAAGGAGTGGGAGAAAGCAGTGAAGGAGCATAAGACCATCAGAGACATGTCAAAACCCTGACACTCCCCTTCCAGCAACTGAACTTGGAGCACTGCTGTGGAACTGCAGTCTGGGATTTCCTGGTGATGGATGGTGAAATCAAGCTCTACATTACTGTTATCTGTTTGTTCTCTGTTTCTTAAATAAATCTTTCTATGCTGATTGTCTCACTCCTTCGTGACTTTCAGTTTTCAAACTGCCTCTGCTCTGTAAACCACTGCAGGATTGCTAGTTTGGTACTTTGCCTTTAGCTGGGTAAAGTTTAGGTCACAGTATGAAAGACCTGGTTACAGTCTGTGTCTCTTGCACCTCATTCCTGTGTCCTGCTGAGACTCTCGAGAGTTGATCTTGAGCCCTGTGTTCTGCAGCAAGAAATGCTTATGTTTCATGGGGGACACTCTGTGAAGGTGGAGCCTGCCACACAATATGTAACAAAGAAGCAGCAGCAAAGATCAGCACAGTGAGAGAAATTGGTACGTTTCTGATGTTTTATTGAAAAGCTTTGGCTTCTTAAAATTCTGTCTGTAAAGAAAGGTCTTGTGGTTTTGGTATCTGTAGAGATAACATGATCTTTGAAAAGTTCCTCCTGATATCTGGACTTTACAAAAGCACCAAGAGATAGTTGCCAAGGAGTCCTTGCATCTGTATCTTCTGTATTTTGTGCAGTATCTCCTCCAGTGCAGAACACTGCATTTCTCTCCTAATAAACCAAATTCCTCATCCTATTAAAGCTTCTACAGTGAGAAAATAGAGCAGCTGTTAAACCCTGTTCATCTCAAGTATTCGGAAGGAAGCTCTCACAGCCTGGGTTTTGTAGTCTGGATACACAGAGAGCATCCTGTCATCTTGAGCAGGTAACACAGGAGTTTTCTTTAGTCCTTGGCAGAGTCTTTTCTTTTACTCGTGGAGCTGTGAGTGCTGCCCTGTCAGAGCAGGCGCAGTGAGTTGACCACCATGTACCGTGAGAAGTGCACGTAGAGGCGGCGGAACCAGAGCAGTTGGCTGCGATGGCACCTCATGGCTCTCTAGAGGGAAGAAGAGTGGAGAGAACATTACAGGAGCCCCCCAGACCTCATGTGAGGGCAGTTTTCTAGGCCTGCTGTGAGGTTCCCTGCCAGTTTACAGGACAGCCTGTTTCCAGTGCGCAGGGCAGAAGCAGTGGGAGGTGCAAGGCTGCCTAATCTACGAGGCAGCCGCTGTTGAGCTGCCCGATGTTCAGAGGGTCCTGCTAGAAAGGACATTATCAGCTGCAGATTGGTTTATTTGTCACATATAATCACATATAAGTCCCTTCCCCACGTGATCTCATGCCTGAGTGTTCACATGCTGGGGAAGCAGGAGCCTGATAGGTGTGTCTCTGGGAACATCCCTGTGTGCTGCTCCCAGCCATACCCTGCCAGCTGAAACAGAACCTATTTATAGTGCACCAGCCCAGGAAGGTCGGGTTTCAGAAACAAAACCCACATGGCAATAAGGAATGCCACCTTTATCTCAGCAGATTCCATATGCAAGTCTTTAGCAGCCTCAAAAGCAGGAAAGTTCTGTAATTTGTGGATTAAAAGCACTGTTTGCTGGGCAAATATTTTCACGCAATGGAAGGGGAGCTAATCAAGATTCTGATAGAGGGAACTGTGGGCTAAATGTGTGGTATCTCATGCAGCAAAATAGTTTAAAAATGCACAGTAAAAAAGGGAATCCTTTGAACCACATGTTCACAGGCTGTTTCCATCCTTAGAGCTGGGATCCAAGGATGCTCCTGGCATGGAGTCATGCCAGTCTTTGACAGGCCACTTGTGTTCAGAATGTTATGTGGGATCCAGTCTTCTCTGAAATGCATCCTACATCCTGGACACAGTGTAAAACCCAGTGCCCCGTGACTACTGATCTCTGAGCTGCAAATCTGCTCAGCCCCATCCTGTCACACAGCACATGAGGTGACCTGTCCAGTCACATTTTACAAACCACTGAAGCCATTCCTTAGTGACATTTGTAACCCACTATGAAATTCCCTGAGGATGTGACACCTGTGACTAAAGCCTTCAGAATGATGACGAGCCATTCAAACAGGTTCAGCAGGTGCCACACGTCTCACCTTGGCTTGCTCAGTCTCCTCCTCTGTGAGGATGAAGAGTGCATCCCTGGGCAGGAGGCAGGACATGGGGACATCCAGGAAGGAAATGTACTTCCGGAGGAGATTCACTGACTCGAGCACGAGCACAAGGCACCCTGCACACAGAAAGAGAAGAAGTATTTCAGAACAACAGTATTCTTGTAAGGGTCCCTTCTCCCCAGGCTCAGCAGGTCTTTGCAGGCGTCCCTGTGTTGCTGAAATTGGGGATCCTGTTGCAAAAGGAGAGCAACTTTCCTTGATGCTTCCACCAGGATCTCTTTATGCCCAGGGCATGTTTATGACCATTTGTACTGGTTATTGTTCTGTACAGTCTGTTGAAAGCAAAGCTACCTTGAATACCCCAAAACCTGTGGGTTTGTTGGGGTTTTTTTGTAATTTAAATTATTCCTACATAATGATAATTCTCTGCATGCTGGCACTATATTGTATAATGGAAATATAAAACGGCAGTGTCTGGTTTTGGTTCAGCTACCAAAACGAGATCTCATCTTTCAACTCCAATTCTTAGCTACAGAATAAATATTTACATGTCTCAGGAATGGCTGTATCAAATATTAACTCAGGCAGGCAGTTACATTTTAACAGAGTTCCAGAAAACATAGTTCAGATGTTTGTGATGAAGCAGAGGAAGGTAACATGTGCAAAGATTCTGCTGGTGTGGAACATTTTTGATTTAAAGATCTCCCTAAACTTAACGTTAATTGCTGTTTTTACCAGGGCAACATTGTCTTCACTGATGAGCTCAGAGCTACTGAGGGTCCCGTTTAGAGCCTGTAGCTCTCAAAGCAGCTGCTTTGGGATTTCCTGGGGCTTGGAAGCTGCTGTGACTGTGCTCCACACTTCACACATCGCATTAAAGTTTGACAGGAGAGGCCAAAGTCACAGTTTACAGAGGTGGTCAGAGACACAATTCGATTGCAGTGAGATTTTCTTCAGTGTGCCCTGAAAGAGTGAAGCTACACAAAGGAGACAAGGAACAAAGCTGAACTGCTGCTGAGGCTCCTGAGGCACCATTTCAGTGTGTGAAGCCTGTGCTCAAGTCTAATAACTGCTCGAGCTGGTGGTGCTCAAATATGTCTTGGCCCAAAAATGTCAGCAGGACTTGTGTCCTCCTAAGAGAAAAGGAGCAGGAACAAACATCTTTCCTCTACTTTGGACATTTGTGAGATCCTTCAGTCTCTGCCAAGCAGAAGACAGGAAAGGAAAGCTTGTTGCTCTACAGTGAATGAATTTCCTGGAGACACAGGGGAAGCTCCCACAAGTCCCCAAGGTACTCCAAGATGTCCCACCAGCCAGGGGGGATGTGACCTGCTGAACCCAGGGACAAACATGGGACCATCCTCCACAAAGCCCCTCACAAGTGATTTGTGTCCCAGCCTCTTCCCAGTGATGTTGATTCATTTCTCTGCAAAGAAAGGTCTTGCTTTTATTCCAGCCAAAGCCAGAAATGGCAGGAAATGGCAGCCCTGGTGAACCCCCTCCAGCAAATCTCTGGGATCTTTCAATTCCATTCTTTCTTTTCTCTCCCTCAAGAGAAGGATGCACAACTTGTTCCAACTTTTCAATAGCTTTTTTCCCTCTCCAAAGTAACTCTTCATTCCAGTATCACAGTGGGCTCCAAGGTCATGCTCCCCTTCCATTGATCCTGGGACGTGACTTCCCAGCAGGATGGACAGACCATTCCAGGGGGTTATTTCCTCCTGCTGCCAGCATCAATGGACCGAATGGACAGGGGTAATAGGTGAAGGAAATAATTGGTATTTCCGTGCAGACAAACGCTGCCAGGAGCGTGTGCTGTGCCAGGAACCGGAGGAAAATCCCTCCTGGAAGTGCTCAGGGAGCCGCCGGGAGATGGCAGTGTCCGCCGGCTGCAGGGAGCGGATCCAGCCAGGGCCAGGGCCAGGTCCCTCCTGCCTTAACCGTGTCAGCGCCGTGTCCCCACGCCCGTCCTCCCGCAGCCTTAGCCCCCTGCCCTGCAAGGTCACGGAGCGTCCTGGGAGCAGCAGCTGAGCGATGCCATCCGCAAGGAAGCTCCCCGCGGAGTCCCTGGACGTGCGGGAATGCAGGGAGCTGTGGGACCAGCACGGAGGGCTTGTGCCACTTCCTGACCGCCAGCCTCAGCCCCGTCTCGCTCCCGGCCCGCCTGGATCAGTGACAGCAGAGCAGTTGTCGTTCGCTGCCGTCAGCCTCAGTTGCTGTTGCGGAGGATGCTCTGCGGGGACAAGCGCTGCAGTTGCTCCCAGAAATGCCCTGATGGTTCTTTTACTCTTGATTCTAAACAGCAAACTTGATAAGAAACTTTAGCCATGCGTGGGGGAACCACTCTTCCCCTTCCCTGCGGAGATACTCTGGGTTGCTGCTGTGGTAGTTTCAGAGGAAAGAATTAGTGCTGCACTGTGGCAGAGGAAAGGAATGATATGGATCTCCTTGCTCTTGTCACCATTCCCACTGGGCACCTGTTTGCTTTTCAGTGCTGACTGGGGAGGATGTGGCTAAAGCACCCATGGGGCAAGGGATCTTCCCTTTCCTGGATGGTTCTTGATGGACTCTGGCACTGCCATGTGAATTCCTGCTCACAGTGATGGAAGCACGGCCTGGCACAGGGGTACCCACCACCGCTCTCTGAAGCCTGGGCTGCTCTGTTACCGAAACCTGCTCTCCCTTTCCTCAATTTTTTCCTCTGAGAAATATTAATTCCTGCAGCAGTTACACCCCTTTCCTCCCCAAAGCTCAGCAATAGGGGATCAAAACCACTGCAAATGATTTCAGTGTGGGTCAGTGTGACCTGCTGGGCCCTCCTCGGTCAGATCAGGCAAAGCTGTGGCATTCAGCCTCCTCAAAAAAGGGTGCTCCAAGAGCCTTCTGTGTCAGTGATATGACAAGGATCTCCATGTGCTGACAGCAAAGCCTGCTCCACATGGGAATGTGAGATGAAATGAAACAGGGAAGGAATGTACAGTCCTGGGAGAGATGGAAAAAGGTTCAGAGAAACTGGCTGCTCCCTGCCAGGCAGGGTGAGAGCAGTGCTGCCATTGAGGAGTCCACTCCTGTGACACCAGCAGGTGAAGCTTTTCAGAGCCTGTTGTGACTGTGACCTGGGCAGGATGGGATTAGCAGTGTAATACAACCTCTCTGGGTTGGCAGAAAGGGCAGGATCAATATAGCTCGTGGATTAGGCCTGGAATAGAAGTGTGTGAAGCCTGCAGCCTGCTCAGCTTGGCTTTCTACTTGAAAATCACTGAGGCAGCAGGTATGCCTGGAATGAGGAGCTCCTGGGCAGATCTCTGTGTGCTGCAGGCCTGCACTGCTCCTGGAGGATGGAAGCACACCCGTTCTGCTGGAGGAGCACTGGTTAGAGCTGGAAGGGGCCGGTGGCAGGGCTGGAAGCACATCCAGCTGCTGTCTTGGCTTCTTGAAACAAGCCCCTGTGCTTGTGCCCAGGCTGTGCAACTTGATTACAGATTATAAAAAGCCTGCTGTGTTTATGCTGGCTAAAGGCATTAGAAAGCAAAGCAGGATGTTTAGGGTGCTTATTTGCATATCACTGAGGCAATGCAAGGCTTAGCTGGCTTTTGCATTTGCAGAGAGATTTTCTGTGGATTCCCTGATCACATGGGCTTACACAGGTTCACCCACACATCGTTCTCCCTTACCAACAGCAGAGCAGCACATTTCCATGGCCTGAACATGCCTTTCAGCTCTATCCAGACAGCCCCATCCCAGCATCACTCTTGTTTCATTAAGCCCCTCTGATGCACAGCCCTGCACGCCTGCCAGATCGAATTATAAATACTGGGAATTTCAATGAGACTGGAACTATATTTGGAAAGGCTTAGTGTAAGCAGCAGCATGGGAGCTCCCCGTTCCTTTGGTGTTTGTAGGTCATGTCAGATGTGATGTAATCAGAGCAGCAAGGCTTTCACACAGCTCCAGGAGCCTCTTGATGCTGATGGAGAAATGGAAATGTTCTCTATACATGGGTCTGCTTCAAACCTGAATGAATTTGAGGCTCAGCCCATATTCAGGACCATAGTGAGTCTAACAAACCTGCAGGAGCAGCACATGGAAGTGGCTCAGTGTAGATGGGCCCTGACAGTCAGCAGTGACATCAACCACTGCAGGTCCTTGTCCTCTGTACTGCACACAGGGCTCTGCTGCATCCCAAAGCTGAGCAAAGCAAAGGTCCAAGGAAAGCCGCTGGCACTAACCCTCCTCCTTCATGAATTGGGGAACTGAAGAGACTGGAGTCAGAACTCAGCTAAAGGGCATCCTGCCATCTTGGCTCACGTTCTCTCATTAGGTCTGCAACTTCCTGCTAGCAGAGAATTAAAACTGATTTGCTGTGACTCATTTGTCAAATCCTACAATGATTTGGGAATTAGCATTAAAGGAACACAGCCTGGATGGCTGCTGAGGGAACAGGAGGTTGACTGGGTGGGCCTGGCTGAGCCACCTTCCCAAAGAGCTGACTGACAGCTCTGTGCCTAAACTAGTTCCACACATTTGTCCCTGAGTCAGGCACCCTGTGCTGGAGGTCAGGGCTGCAGCTCTGCTCTGGGAGAGCATCTGGAAAAGGGGATCAGGAGCAACTTTGTTTCTTTCCTTTCCTGACATGTACAGTGGGTTTCTCAGGGATTCTTGTTCATTTATAGGTGAAAGAAGCCACTGTAACAATTTGTTGTGCCACTGCAGAATCTTGAGCACACTTTGATGGATGCTTAGCTTGGTACGTGCAAACAGTTTGGGCTAAGCTGGTGAGTGTTTCTGAGGCCTTTGTCACAAAAAAGAAAAAAAGGCTTGTAAGACAACCAAAAGCTGAGAGACCAGGAAATAGCACTCATAACCACACAGGAGTGAGGCAGGACAACCCCAAAGGACAGAAAAGTGACTGAAGAGAAGCCTGAGCTGGTAAAAACTGCAGGGAGATAAAAGGGCGGGGAACAGTGGAGCTGTGGGTTTCCTTTGCATTGCAGGGGTGAGTTGGGCAGCTGGAACCCTGGAGAGAACATTGCCCAGTTCACCCCAGGGCCAGGGTGGGAGGTGACATACCTTCAGGTAACTTCCCCTCTGAATGCAGGGACCTGTGAAAGGAGAGATACAAGTGGGTGAACAGTCAAAGGAGCCATTCAAATCCTGATTTTACAGATATAAAGTCTGTACATTAAATCAACCCTTCTCCAACACACACATGTTTACAATGGCCAATCTCGTGAGAAACCTCAGGAGGTGACACTGGATGCACACCTTCACTGCCCACAGGATTCTGCTATTCCTTCCCTCTTCCTGGCAGCTGGGACAAATAAATAAACTCCATAAATCCAACCTGCTCTCAAACTTCTCAAGTTGCACCAAGGGGAACTGCATGAGGCTGCCAAAGGCTCTTCACCTCTGGGAGCAGTGGCTGTTTAAAGCCCCTGGCCAGGGCATTGCCTCAGCTGCTCTTCTCTGGGGAGCAACTTCTTTTTTTCTAACCCATGATGGCACTGGGGGATCTGAGAAGCTGCTCTGGCTCTTTGCTCCCTAAGACTTTGATTCCTTCATGACTTTGTCCTAGAAAAACTGCTTCCCTTGGAAACAGGACAAGGGTACCAGTCCAGGAGATATGAACAGTGATGGTACTTCCATCAAGAAATCTGAGCAAACGGTCCTGGTATGGTGAAAGCATCAGAGGGTCTTAGCTTCAATTCCTTTTTAATTCTCTTGGTTTTCCTGCTCTGTCCGTGGCTCATGGCTTTGGAGCCCTTGTGCATCAGCCCGGATTTGGCCCAGGGCAGAGCTGGGAGGCGATGGGTCTCCAGCAGATGGCACTCAGGGCTGTCCCAGACGTGCTCTCGCATGAGGGAAAAAAAATTGCAAACAATGGAACATTTGCCAAAAGGAGAAAGGAAATAAAAAATGGAGAAAAAAAAAAAGAAAGAAAAGTTATTTAACCCTGGGTAATATTTAAAGAGATTGTTATCACCTTCTAGTGGTGTATTTAACAAAGGACGATGTGCCAGCTCATGTGTAAAGCAACCAGGATAAAACATGCATTATATGTAAACTGCTGTATTTCTCCAGTCACTTTCAAACTAGGATTATCTCTGGCGATGTGTTAAGTTCAAGGAAAAGGATTAGCTACACAGGCATAGACAAAATAGGAAGCACAGAGTAATGAATATCCAAGGCAATTCAAAGCAAAAGTCAAGCCAGAAATGCAGGTCATGGCAGAACTCAAACAGCAATCAGAAAACATATGCCTTACCCAGATCCTCCTGCCAGTGATCTGCTCTCCTGCAGAGCCAAAGCTCTGCAAGCAATGCCATTTCCTACTAAACAATGGCCTTGGAATACTGACTTGGCCACCTTCTACCCCACCAGTCAAGTCTTTCTGCTCTGAAAAAGATTGTTAAATGTTGCCTTGTAAACATCACCAGCAATTTTTTGTGGGCAGTGGGGGGGAGGAAGGTTTAAGTATCTCCATTAGTATCTGCTCTACTCTTCTGCCAAAAGTTTCTTCCCCCACAAGTAGAATCTGGCCACCCAAAGCAGTGATTCAGCAGTTGGTACAGCAGGCGGAGTGGGAACTTTATAGAACAAGCTTGGAGAGATAAAGCAGTGAGTGGTTGTGAAATCTGGCAAAGCATCTGAAGGCCCAGTGCCTGCTCTGGGTGTGCTGCTCTGCCATGGAGGCACCTTCAAAGCACCGACTGAGCTGCTCCAAGAGGGAACTAATAATAACCATCCCTGCCACTGGAAACAGGAGCAAGAGATCGAGTTCATATGGAAACGTTTCAGCAGGAGAAGGGAGCATCTTCAGCAGGGAAGGAAAGCTTGTTTCAGCAGCAAATTAATGAGTTTCTGCTGTATAAAGGTTTGGGGAGACACAAATTGTATTTTGGTTACTGAAAGGTCCTCAGAGCTGCTGCCAGCAGACCTGTCACTCATCTGCAAGAACAGGCATGAAGAAACTGCTTCTCTGCTCATCCTTTTTGTCCTGATCCAAAAGCTTCAGTTCCCAGCAAGGCTCAGTGCAGAGCTCTGGGAATGGGCTCCACCCAGCTCTATGTGCAGAGGAATTGCTCATTTGTATTTCTCAGGCAAGACATACTCTGTGGCTGCAGGGAGAGAGAGAAACACAAAACTACCTCCTGCACACGTTCACAAAACGAGCCAACCCTCTCCCCAGTCCAGCTCCTTGCTCCCATCTCCACCCTGCTGGAGTGTCTCCATGGGACACTTCCAAGTAGGGGAGAGGTTGCAGCTCTCAGTTGTTGCCATTTTGGGAATGTTGTTCTACAGATTGGACTTGCTGTGGTTTGGGCAAAATGAAAGAGTTTGGCATAAAATCTCAAAAAGTTAAATGCAAACAGGCTCTTTTTCAGGAGCTTTTTCCATGTGGGTGTTTTCTTTTTTTCCCAGAGAGACTTTTTATAATTCTTTTTAAATATAAAGTGACCTAAGGTGCCTTGTTCCCACCCACCCACCAAGTGCCAGAGGCTGGTGATTACAGGGCACCTCTCACTGCACCCACTCTGTTATGTCTGTGGTAGGTTCAGATCCACATGAGACCCTGTGCAATGAAGAATTTCCAAAGGCCATGAGAAATCCAAAGGCTCCAATAATTTCTGCACTGAAAGAACTCAGCCTCAGCTCTTCCCTCAAGGACCAGCTGCTTTGAAGGCTGTTGCTGCCTGCAGCCATCAGCTCCATGTCAGCACAAACACTGACATGGCCCACAGCCCTCACCCTGCAGATTCAGGGCTGAGCTCCTCCCAGACTCCCTGGCTCCCTCCCTCAGTCATCCTCAGGGAAAGATGGGAGCCAAGGGAGTGGGTCAGCTCCTGTGAGACCCTGACCTCTGACATCTCCCCATGATGGGAAGAAGGAACAAGTCATGATGGAGCTGAAGCCTCAGTCCTGGGGAACACAGAACTCCCTTGGGGTAGAAGCTGGACTGATGCCCTGAGGGTGGGTTACAGTTGTGGTGATGTTGTTTGATGATAATTTGTTCATTGAATTCAATGACTTCACTCTCCAGGCTGTGACATGAGAGTGCAACAAGGCATCAGGAGCACTCAGGCTGCGTCACAGAATCACAGAATCACAGAATCACAGAATCAGTAAGGTTGGAAAAGACCTTAGAGATCATCGAGTCCAACCTATCACCTATTACCTAACCTAGCCAAACCTGTTACCTAACCTATTACCTAATTACCTAACCTGTTGCCATCCTGCTACCAACACACCATCCTACCTATAACACACTACCCTAATATCTAGGTCATGCCACCAAGTACATCATCCAACCTTTTCTTAAAAACCTCTAGGGACGGTGACTCCACCACCTCCTTGGGCAGCCCATTCCACTGTGAGATCACCCTCTCTGTGAAAAAGTTCCTTCTAATGTCCAGTCTAAATCTCCCCTGACGCAGTTTAAGACTGTGTCCTCTTGTTCTATCACTTGTAGCCAGAGTGAAGAGACCAACACCCAGCTGGCTACACCTCCCTTTCAGGTAGTTGTAGAGAGCGATAAGGTCTCCCCTCAGCCTCCTCTTCTCCAGACTGAACAACCCCAGCTCTCTCAGTCGCTCCTCATAGGGCTTGTGTTCCAGCCCCTTCACCATCTTTGTCGCCCTTCGCTGGACCCGCTCAAGGATCTCAACATCCCTCTTAAACTGAGGAGCCCAGAACTGGACACAGTACTCAAGGTGTGGCCTAACCAGTGCCGAGTACAGGGGGAGAATAACTTCCCTAGTCCTACTGACAACACTATTCCTGATGCAGGCCAGGATACCATTAGCTTTTCTGGCCACCTGGGCACACTGCTGCCTCATGTTAAGTTTTCTATCAACCAGCACTCCCAGGTCTCTTTCCACCTGATCATCCTGCAGCCACTCCAACCCCAGCCTATAGTTCTGCATGGGGTTATTGTAACCGAAGTGTAGGACCCGACACTTAGACTGGTTGAACCCCATGCCATTGGTTTCAGCCCATCTAGCCAGCCTGTCAAGGTCCCTCTGCAGAGCCCTCCTACCCTCCACCAGATCGACATTTATCCCCAGCTTAGTGTCATCTGCAAACTTGCTAATAACAGACTCCATCCCTTCGTCCAAATCATCAATAAAGATATTGAACAGGACAGGTCCCAACACTGAGCCCTGAGGCACCCCACTAGTGACCGGCCTCCAACTGGACACAGCACCATTAACCACCACTCTCTGAGATCTGTTATCCAACCAACTCCTGATCCAGTCCACTGTAAACCCATCCAAACCACAAGCCTCCAGCTTCACCAGGAGTTTGTTATGGGGGACAGTGTCAAAGGCTTTACTAAAATCCAGGTACACCACATCAACAGCTCTTCCCTCATCAACCAGGCGGGTCACCTGATCACAATCAACTCCAGAGTGATAAAGCACTGAGCTCCCCAATGTTGCCTCTGCACAGCCTCATTTACAACCCACCACTGAGTTGGTGAATGTTAAAAAACATCCTACAGGACTGAGAGGTGTTTTTCCAAATGGAATTGACGAGAATAGGCCCAGCTAATGATTCCTTGATGTAGCTTTTTATATGGCATCATTGATAGAAGTTTTATGGATGCAGTTGCTATAACAACATAATGCACAGTGATTAAATATAGCAGCTCCTATTTTCCACTCAGTTTGCTCTGCCCTAAGCAGACAAGACTATTTTTTTCTGTTCTAGCTGGGATGAAATGGATTTGATAGCTCACTGAAAAAAACAAGTGGTACAAGTCCTTCCTCCTCCTCACAGACGTGATTCCTCTCCATCCCGAGCGATCAGGCAAACAACAAACCCAACAGCCCCCCATTTTCCAGGCTCCTGGACGAGAGGGGTTGTTTAAAATGGAAATGCAGAGTGACTCACACAAAACAAAACCACCTTGATATTACATGTGATCTCAGTGCAAACACTGTCATTTCAAAATGCAGAGAGAGAAGCTCTCCCATATTCCTGTCACGTAGTATTTACCAAGGTTATTACCACAGTGCCTAGAGACTGGCCAAACACTGAGGGAGCAGCAAAGTGACCTGGACGTCACTCAACACCCACTCTTCCTTCTGGATGAGTGTAAAGGATCCAGCCTCTCTTGGCCACAGGGAAAGCTCCTGTTGTGGGGGAAAACAGAGAATGATGTTGCCAAACCCAGGTGAAGGGGAAAGAAGCAGAGCTGCAGAGGATTGCTTCCAATTCTCCCTGCTTTGCTACTGTGGGTTTTCCTTGTGTTTAGGTTGGGTCTTTTTTTTCCGTCTGGAAGCCAGAACTGAGAATGTCCCAGGGGAGACTGAAATCCAATAGCAATTTCTGTTCCTCTCCCATCCTGTTTTTTCTTATTTTTCCCTTGCAGAACAAATCCACCCTCGAACCTTGGCATTTCCCAGTTCCTCCCGGAGCTGAAGGCCAGGCAGGCACACAGCAGCAGCTGTCAGGAGGAAGGTTGCTGCAAGAGAAAGGGCTCATTTCTTCTGAATAGTTCCTGCTCCTTTGAACATAACCCCTGTTCCAGACACTGCAAAGAATACTCATGCTCTTAGCAGACAGTACTGAGCATCTGCTCAGCTATGGCCATTTTCTGAACTGTTTAACTCCTTGAAGCTGTTCAGTGATTTGCACCTCCTGAAGTGAGGAGCTGTGGGAGGGGTCACACAGCCTGTTCTACCCTTGCTCTTGCAGACAGTGATCCCAGAGACTGGGGGCATCCAAAAAAGCTGAGGATCACTGCACCAGCCCTCTGCCTCTTTGTGCAGAACCCTGCAGACCTTGTATAAAGATGGTTAATAAATACATTGCACAGGACACCTGGAGGGGAGAGTTCAGCTGCCTTTTCCTGGGGCTCCCAGGGCTCTGCAGAGCTCTGCTGGCACAGGGGGACAGGAGAACCCTCAGCTCCCAGAGCTGTCTGTACTGGGCAACAGGGGAGACCTCACCAGGGCACCGCGAGTCAGGAGTGTCACAGTCACGCTCTATTTCCTCCATAACACAAACTGAAAAATAATGAGGGCAAACAAGCCACTAAAAATAAACTTAACCTTTCAGTGGCCACAGCGTCACTCCTGCCACAGGCAGATGATGGGCTACCATGGCTGTTTCTGCTGATTCAGGACTGGAAGAGAGACAGGACACAAAGCAGCCCTTAGTTAATGAGAACTCGTCATGCTCTGGTGTCCCAGTCAGCACGGATGCCATGAGCCCAGGACAATGTTCTGCTGTAGCTGAGGATTAATCCAAAGATCTGAGTTCAAGGGGCTTTCAGACAATGAATATTTCCTAGAACATGCTCTGAGATGACAAGAGGGTGAAATCCCCACCGCACACACAGGAAACCTAAAGAATGAAGGAGGAAAAGTGATTTCTGCACAGCCACGAAGTAGGACAACAGGAGAGCCAGGATCAAATCAAAAGCTTTCCTTAACTTTCTCCTACATAACTCAACTGCTGTCTTGTTTTCCCATGATCTCTGCAGGATGTAGGGGGACACAGAACATCCTGCCCTCCATTCCAATCTGCAGGTTGACTGAGCAAACAGAGGCCCAGGCAGCTGGAAGGTCTTTAGTCCCTTTGTGCCAGTGGTGTGAGCGTGGGTCACCAATCTCTGCTCCTCAGTCACAAACCTCTGCTCTTTACTCACTCCTCAAACAACGGTGCCAGCGAGCATCTCCCCACTCAGAACAAATACAGTTTGCTTTAACTCCATCCCTCTCCCTGTGTTAGGCTGTTTCAGCAGTTGCTGGGAACAGCCATGATCCCCTCCAGAACTGAATTCCAGCACCAAAGGCTCTCAGCATCTTCCCAGAGGAGCTCAGCAGGTCCCAGTAAGGGTTCTATGCCACTGCAGCTTTCTCGGGGCATGTGAGAAAGGCAAATCACTGGGACGTTGTCAGCAAGGAGAATCAGAAGAGTTATTTGAATTGCACACATGATTTAGAAAACAAATGGGTGCTATAAATACAAGCTCTACTTGCAAAGAGTTCTTCTCATGCCTGGGAAAGGCAGGGGCAGCTCTGGAAGAGATCTCCCTAGGACACAGTAAGGTCTGAACGACCAGAGGGTTAAAATATATTAAATAAAATAAAGTAGCTGTCTTGGCAGCAAAATTCAGGTGCGTTTAATACAGGGATTATTGTCCAGCAACCTTCCCACATCACAGCAGGGACAGAGGGTCTCAAAATATAAGGAAGAAAATGGTGAAGGAACAAATTGACTCTTCCCAAGAGCGGTATAAATAGGTACAGCTTCAGTGAAAAAGCAACACCCCTGGGTTGGAGAGGTAAATTCAGAGACCTGGACAGGATGGCAACATCCTCTGGAACAGTGCAGAACTTTCCAAAACCCAAATACCACCAGCTCAGGCAGGAGCTATTCATACACCCTCCTCAAAGCAGAAGTGCAAAGTGATCTGTGGCGTATTTTAGTGGGATCAAGGACAGGAAGAGCCAAGAGGTCCCAGTGAAAGGGAGACCAGCAAAGTACCAGCTAATGGAAAACTAAAAGATGCTGTAGGTTATTTACAGAGCTGTGTCTCCAAACAGGCTGTGTCCCCCACCTGGCACTCAGAGCAGTGCAGTCAATACTGAACAAGTACCACGTTCACTCTGTAAGTCCCCAGCAGGCACCCAACAAGCAGAGCACTGTACCTGACAGCAGTGTAAAGAGAAATGTGGTTTGCATGGCCACTCACTCCTCCCGCATCAAAGGTTACCACCTGCAAGAAACCACAGAGCAAGAACCATTTAGGAGGAGGAGGAGGCTGTGCAGCTCCCAACGCTGACATCTCACACAGCAGTGCCCCAGCCCATTGTAACTAACGAGTGTTTTTGTGTTGCACAATGAGGCCTTGTGTGTGAACTCGTCATGCCACAGAAATACAACTAAACAAACAAGCCACTCTGGAACTAGATGACTACACAATCTAACAGCTTGAACAACAGAAAGATGGCAAAGATCATGTTCCCACTGGCAGGATGCACTTGTTACTTATTACCAGGCCAAAAGGTCACTTTCAGAATGATCTGTTGGAAACATGTTCCTGACCCGAGAGGTCCAGCTCTATGAATCATTCTCTCCTGCATCTGAGAACATCCCAGAATGCCTGTGGATGACAGGCTGAAACTGTAGTTTGCTGTGCTGTGAACCAGGACATATGGCTGCCACAATCCTGCACAACTGTCCTGGTTGTAAGGAGGCTTCACCACAGGACATGATAAAACAAGAGTGATGTGTGAACACAGCAGTAACCAGCCACTGCCCACAGCACAGAACATCCCTGGCTCCCTGCTCACCAAAAAACCAAGGATGTGTGAGGGGTGAAGCACCACTCTAAGGGTACTGAAAAGCTCCCATTTCCAGCCTGACAGCACAAAGTGTGGAGCAGACAGGGAAGGAGTGCTGGGTCTCCTTCCAGGTGGTGACAGTACCCATCCCTGGACAGTCTGAAGTTCAGGTTTCGCTCTGGGAGAGGCCTGGCAGCAGAGCTGTCCACAGCTCCCTTCTCTGTGACCATAAACTCCCCGTGTTTCAACCAATGTCTGCTTCCTTGCCAGCCTCTTCTCTCTCCAGGGAAGGAAATGTTACTGCCTTGCTCATTGTCTGCAGCTCCTTCCCAAAATCTATTTTACATGCACGGCCTGGAGCAGTGGGTGAGAGATCAAGGGAAGACCAAAAGCCACCGTGCCTGTCCTGCAAGTGGCTCCTCCACCTTTCACCAGGAGGGGCCAACACAGGGGATACTGTGTAAAGAGGGAGAGGAAACACAAGGACACTGATAAGAAACACTTCAAACCCACAAACTGCAAACTAGGCTGCTTATAAACCCATCCATCCAGAACAAGTCCACAGTCAGACTTCCCACTTTGCCCAGTGGCTCTAATAACGCTGCCACCAAGCAGCCAAGGTGGCTCTTTGCTGGCAGGAAGTGGTGGGACGAAATTTGGTTTCATTCAGGTAAAAAGGAGCATTTTCTGGTCAACTCTTGATTTTTTTTATCAAGAGAACAAAGATGTCTTCAGCTTTGGTTGCTGGACTTCAGCATCAGTTGGGAGCTCTGCAGGGCCTGCCCTGGAGGTGAGCCCTCACTAGGGGTATCAGCTTCTGGAGTAGCTCATCTGGGAAAGACATTAATAAATTCAGCACAGCTCAGAGGATGAGCACAGCACCCTGTATTTTGCAGATAAGAAAAGACATGCTCTGAAGTCGTTCCTACCTGGAGTACCACCTTCCTAACATGACAATGTACCCCACTCAGGGCAGGCAGAATAAATTCCTAGTCAGGTGAGTAACAGTGTGAGCCTGAGAAGGGCTGGACTTGCAATAAAACCTTTTACTAAATAGAGACAAAGTTGGTCTCTTCCTCTTGGT
The DNA here is from genome assembly GCA_013390025.1 of Pitta sordida. Taxonomy (NCBI): domain Eukaryota; kingdom Metazoa; phylum Chordata; class Aves; order Passeriformes; family Pittidae; genus Pitta; species Pitta sordida. Next base: position 916,616 of record WEKX01024179.1, on the reverse strand, counting down.
CATTGATTTTCATGTAACCTGTACGATCAGAACACTTTTAAGACTCATACCCTGTGGTTGAAATTAGCTAATGGGCTCTAAAGTCTTTTGAAACCTGCATGTGCACACATGTATAAATACCATTGCCTTATTCCTGTTTCCTTAGGAAACCAAGCTCAAAACCTCAGGCAAGCCAAAGCACACATTTTTTCTTCTGTGGAGGGTACCAGGAAATAAACCAAAAGACCAAGATAGGAGACTTCGGTGAGCAGACTAAATAAATTAATCATTGTTTTGACAAAACTGGCTCAGGCCAACTGTGGGAGCGCAAGGCTGGGTTAGGAAATGTTCCTGACATGGAAATTATCTGTTCAGAAACACCTTTGGAGGCTTTTCTTCCCCACATCTGTTTTGAAATATAGAAGCTCCCGTTCTTAGTGCTGCTGAGCTTAAGTAACACCTGAACTATCTGAAGAGATTGCACTGAGTTCATTTTCCACTGCTGTTGTTCAATTTACTGTTGGGACATTTGCACCTGAATTCCCGGGGTCTTCAAATAACCAAATGTGTAAGTACAATTCCCAAGGTATGTGCACAGGGACCTGGTCACGGTGGCATTCACTTTGTCTGCAAGGACACCACCTTTGAAATCCTGGCTCTTCCCCTTCAGAGGCCTGGCTCTGGGACAGGAAGGATGTCCCCCTGTCCCCCTGTGTGCAGCATCCAGGGCTGTTGTTTGTACAGGGCACTGACTCCACACCATCACTGTGCTGTTGGTGACTTACAGCAGGCAGCAATCCACATAAAACATATTCCTCTGGCTCCAGGGATCCATTTCATTGATAACAGATCTGAATTTCTTTCTCACATGCTGAAGATATTTTCACACGGGAGCACTTGCTCCTTCCACATGGTGCAGCTCGGCGCTGTGCCGGCTTTTAACTCACAACCTGAACCAGGCTGATGATGAAATCAAACAAACCATCAGGACAGAAAACCTGAACATCTTGAAACCGTCTGGGTTAAAAACAGGTTTAGCCAGTTCTGGGAGCGAAAAGTTGGGATAGTAAATCTACGTCATGTGGAAATTGTTGCTCAATGAAATCTTTAGGGCAAGAGGGAGTTCCGTCCCCACACCTGTTCTGAAATGGGAGCCGCTGCCCTTGGTGTGGCTGGTTTTTCTTCTGGGTGACCTTGGTATTCAGGAAATGGAGCTTTCACTAGTGGAAGCCAGAGCAGCAGCCAAGACAAACAGGTCCAGAAATCCCTTCCGGAGAGGGGAGAGCACAGAGGAAATTACTCAACTACAAGCAGAAGAGAAAACTCCTGAGAGGTCTGGAGTCCATGATCCCTCTACACACCATGTGCATTGGAGGAAAAAGGCACTCAAAGCTGTGGGTCTCCCTCCTCTTCCTGGTGTCATGCAGTGCTTCAAACACAGCAAACATCTGCTGGGGGGCAGAGAAAGGTCTCTTTCCTCTTTAAAACGGGCCATCCCTTAAAATGCCACAGCAAGCAGCTCCATTTCTCATGCTCTTCCTCTGAGCACCATTCAACAGTCACACAGGTCAGTGATATTCAAACTCCCTTTGTGTCTCTTGTGTGCTCAGAGATGTTTCTTGTACCTGATTTAGGAGCAACAAGAGCTTGCCTGGGGCTCACGCAATACATTTTTACACACCAAATACTTTCTAATCTGGATAGAAACAGAGTAGCCTTGGCTGCCTCTCCCTGCAACACTGGCTTCTGCTTGTAAATCCAGCAGGAAGGAAATAATTTCCAAAGTCTATAAATTAATTTTGGCTCTGAGTACACCACCCGTTAATTTCTGTGTCTGCACTATTTAATGTAGAGTTGGGATGAAATATGTCCCTGGAGCTCCCAAAAACGCCCAGCTACTCATGGGCATCCAGGGCAATGGAGAAAATGAACCATGCAATGGAACAAACCCACCCATAACACGGTGGGACTCCCTGCCCTGCCATCCTGCCTTTCACATGTGTTGGAATCGCAGCCCCTGCTCCAGTGCCAGATGACACACATGTTCTGTAAATAAAAGATACCACTGTTGATGCTGTGACTGCTGGGAGAGTTTTCCCACTGGGGTATCTGAAACAATCACACTGGCTCCATTGAGTTGCTCTGTTGTGCCCCAACCCCTGTTAGTTTATGTTTTGACATGGTTGGCCAATTCTCTCCAATTCAATGCCAGCCCCAGAACCAATACATGGATGCATGATGCTGGGGTTTGTGCTTGCTGTTACACACCCACCAATGGGCTTCAAATCTAAGCCTAAACCCCAGATGGACTCTCTTCGTCAATGGTGGAAAATGGTTACTTTAAAACATAGAAGCCATTTAAGGAGTTAGAAAAGCAAAATTCCTCCACTGTTCACTTCTCATTGAAAAGCAAAGGAAGATCTTCAGGGAGAAAAGACACATCCTGAACTTAAAAACTCCAAGGAAAGCTCCCAGGGGGGATGGAAAAGCCCAGAACACCAGGCCAAAAGTAACGTGGCTGTAGGAATTTCACTTTACCAGGCTGATGTTGTTGGCCTCTATGTGCCTCAGCACAATGGTGGCGAGGAGCTGCGGGTCCCACTCCACTGCAGGATTATCTGGGAGATCCCTGCAAATGAGAGGTGCAATCAGTCATTTCACTGCTGAGAACTTTGTGCTAGAAAAGACAGAATGAAATCAAGATACATTTGTTTACCATATAAATGCAGCGAACCTTACTGAACAGTCTGACAGGTTTGGATATTGGTGGGTTGAAAGAAAAAGAGCAGTTCCAACACTTCCCTCATGGATTTTTCAGTCTCCCTTTTCTCTTACCATTAAGACAGACTTCCTATGTACTTTACTTCAATAAATGTCTATTTTGATACATCTTTTTCCTGATTCATCCCAATCAAATTTCTTTCCCCCTTTATTTAAAACCCCTTTCAAAACACATTTTTCTGAAAGACTTCCCAGTCTTAATCTACTGGTGAATTACAGAGGAAAAGTACAGAGGAAAAGCCCTGCTCTCATTTGTTCAGAAATAATCCATTAACCTCAACCAGAGGACAATAGAGACATAATTACATGGCTTGGATTTGATAGTAGCTCTTCATCTGTTTGTTTTGTGCTTTGCACACCCTGTTGGTATGCAGAGCATACTGGGACTGAACTCCCTGCCTGGGTATTTTGGATTGCAGGATTCGAGGGGCAGGAACCATGAGCCAAACGCAAAATAGCACCAGGCAGCCAAGAGAACATTCCATATTTACACAACTGAGAGCTGCATTTGACCCCCCAGTCATTATGTTCGAATGATGCCAAGAAAACATTGCTCACAAAGTTACAAAGGTTATTAGTAACAATAGGATAACACACAGCTGCTAAAGACCAATAATGACATGTTAAACTGGTCTCTGTCTCAGACCTTTCCCTCCTCTGCAAGTCTGATAATTGCTGTGAGGTGGTTCAGCAGAAAAGTGACTGCACAGGGGCCTGAAACTGAACTGCTGCAGCTGTTTGCAGCACAGAGCACAGGAGGGACATCCCTGCGCTCCTCAGGCCTTGCTGACTCCCAGGCAGCAGGGACAGTAACATCTGCAACAAAACAACACGAAAATGTCTCCTGGGCACATTCCAAAGTAAATCTCAGCCTGGATCTTCATGAGAGGTCCTCTGGCCACTAATTTTCCCACTGCTGTTAACAGTAGTTGGAGTGGAAGGAAAATCCCAATGTCCAAACTGACCATTAGCTCTTCCCTGTTGTGTTACGTGTTCCTGTTCAGCTCAGGCCAAAATAACGTGAATTAGAAACTCCACCACAAGGGAAGGTGTTCCTACACCAGGGTTCACATCCCAGCTCTGGGCCCTGTAGCACTCACAGCAACAGAAAGTTTCATGTTGTTTGTAACTCTCTCTTGCACAGGCAGCACCTTTTACTGATGGACACAACACTGGAATGTCACCATGGGAAAGACTCCCTGGTACATCTGGTGTCTGCCTCATCAGCTTAACAAACCTGCCTCTCATCTGCTCAGACACAAACTTTCACACATCCTCTTTGCAGATAAGTGGCCCTGTTGACCCCGAAGGTGTGACAAGTCCCAGCGTGTCACAGCAAGCCTCAAAAAGGAAGCAGATTTAAAAACTTGCTTCCACTAAAACATCCCAAGCTACACACACTGAACAGAGTCCACGTGCAAGTCAACAGGGCTTCAGTTGCTCAGATGGTACCTCTGAGGTGTGTCAGGGCTTCATCTGCTAATGTTAAAGCAGCCAATTAGACTAAAAGGTTACCTACAATGCAAATACATTCCCCTTTTTGGACTGGAGTTGAATGGAGGAAGTGAAGAGTCTCATTAAAACTGGAGGGGAGGTCCAACAGTGAGAGGCCAGGAAAAAACAGTCGGGCTTGGAATTTATGATGTCCAGGAGGCTTTGGTGTCATAGGCACCGCACTCAGCTTTATTGGGCTGTCTCCAAAAAGGCTGCTGGGTAGTGGAGCAGGTTTTAACTAGTTTGGACAGATAAAGATCATCCTCGTCAATGGAAATGAACAGCTGGAGGCAACGGTTTAGAATCCCTGGAAACAAAACAATCTGAAGGCATGAGCAAATTAACTCCATGAACACTGAACTGATTAAGCAGGAATATTCTACCAAAAATCCTTCTCCTACCCTCTTACTGCTGCTTGTGGAGAGACCACTCACTCCCAGTAAAGAAAAGGAAGATTTTTTTCTTCCATAGTATTTATCTGGTACAGAAGAGAAGCTGATCTGGCCAAACAGGACACACATGTCCATAAGCACATTGATAACTCATTAATAGCCACGATGGCCCTCGGAAGCATTCTCAGCTCATTCTGCAAACACCAAAAGTTACTCACAGTTAAATGACAGACGCAGAGTCAGCAGCAGTACTGGCAAAACATTCATTTAGACTGCTCCAGGAAATGACTTCTTTTTATATACATATAGTAAAAGCTTGTGCAATACTTCATAAAGCTGAACATCTTTTCCCATGATAGTGGGGACCTACAGAAAGCATGAGCCCAGTAATTCTCCATGTGTGCTCTGGGTATCAATAACTGTGTCCAGAGCAAAGAAAACCAAAGCACACGGGGCAATCTTATCGGGGTCTCTATGTGCCCAAGGGACTCTGTGGGGACATACAAACTTTGGAAATGGCTGCAGTTCACAAAATCATCTATTCAGTGTAAAGTCTTTATCCCAGTATCATAAATCAGTTCTCAGCAAACCTGAACAGTCCACTGAGGTGCTGCACTACTGAAATAAGCTGCATTAATTGCGTTTGAACCTCCAGGACCTCTGTTAGGAGCGTTCAGCATTTAATCAGTTAATTCCACCCTGCCTTTCTGGCTAAGGCTGATAATGCCTCCGAGCTCAAGGTCGAAGGGCTGAGATAAAGGACTATAAAGGAGTGAAAATTAGCACATTCCCTGGAGCGGACTGGAGCTTGTCCCAGGAGAGCAGCTCCCCACCCGCCCTCCCTGTGCTCTGCCCCAGAGAGCTCCTGGTTGCTGTTGTCAGTCACTGCCACTGATCAAGAAAAAAATCCTGCACCGGAGGTCTCCCAGGTCCTGCTGCTGGAGGGAGCTGGTGGGAAGGGCACAAGGCTTTGGGCACTTGCTCTCATTTCCACTGAACTGTGACAGTCTGGAAGGGACGTTCATGGGCATTCCATGTGCCTGATACCCAGTGCAGGTGGCTGTGAGGATGCAGGGAAAAACGGGGAGATGCAGAAAAGAAACAAAAAAAAACCCTGAAGCTTTTAATGGACTGAGGCTCCAGAAGAGTTGTTTTCCCAGCAATTTTCAGTGAAAGCCACGCTGTGCACTGTACAGGGAATTTACAGCTGTGCCAAGGGATCTATGGCCTCAAGAGAGACAAATGGAGAATTATGGTTACTGCAGGTAGTGCAGTGTGGAGAAGGGTCTGTCTCTGCTCATTGATTTCAGCAGGACCAGTCATGGAAAACATTGTGTTCAGAAAACAAAACTTGGCACCTATTTATCCATCCATCTGGTAGCAAGAAGCAGAGAGGACTCCTGGCTTTCTCCATCTCACTCCCTTGCTTTCCTCCTTGCCAAACTGAGCAGAGCAGACATTGGCATCTGCATTCCCCTTCCCTGGGTTTGCACGGGAAGAGTGTCGAGGATGTTTGGGATATTCTGGCCCTTCTTGAGAGCTACAAGGGAGCCACAGCAAATCACACCCCCATATTAAACCACAATTTCACAATTCCACCTGCAGGTCCTGCCCAGCACCTTAGAGCTGAGTGGAAGATATGTCAGAAATCACTGCCTGATGCCAGCTCCCATCCAGGCCTCCTCTGCTCTGGGCTGTAGCTCCTCTTACACCTCAGCCTGGCCCTTAAAACCCTGAGCACGTTGCCAGCAGTGCTATCCCTGCCAGCAGCCAGGACAGTTTTGTAGGTTCCTCTTTCTAGGAACATTTGGGCTCAGGATGACCAGATTCCTGTCATTTGGAAAGTCACTTTTGGCCAAGGTAGAGATTTGAAAACCTACACAGATATGTATTGGCAAGCTACACCCTTCTTACATGATATATTGCTCAATCCCTGTCCAATTTTCCACTGCTCATCTTCCACAGGCCTTTCAGCAACAGCAGCAGCATTCACACACACAATCTTCTTTCAAAGCCTTCCACGTAATTTATCCTGCTCATGAACTAAGCCCTCATGACTGCTCTAAAGGTTAAGTTAAACTAAACAGTCAGTGTGATGTCCACGTGGCTCAACAAGCAGCAAACGGGCTGTCCTTTCTGGGATAACCTTGAGGTCTGTCCCTCCAGGAATCCGAGAGCCAGGAAATCCCCCTCTGGACACCCGAGAGTCACCTCGATGGGGTGGCACCACCTCTGCCTTGACATGGAGCAACAGGATTCCTTCTTGGAGATGTTTAGGTCTCCACTAATACATTCCATCCCACCACACACCAAAAGGGTTAAGACAAAAGAGCTTTCCCATTTCTTGTTGCCTTTTTGTCCTGCAGCACAACCTTAATCAGTGCAAGGCTAAGGACCAGGAAACATTTTTGCTGAACTTCTCCTTATCCCCAGTGAGTGATTTTACATTAAATCAGCCCAAAGGTCGGTGGGTTGATGGTGGAAGCAGGTGAGGTGCTGTGCACGAGGTTCCCAGCTGAGAACAGCCACCACAGTGTGTCTGCTGGAGCGGAGGATGCCCTTTGTATAAAGTTTTAACTCTATGAAATGAACATCTGGGCAATGGAACTGGATCAAAAAGTGAAAGATCCCACAGAACAAAATGACATGAGTGTACAATTAGTGAGAATGCCATGTGATGACCAGAGGCAATCAGTGACCTTTATATCACAGCATCAAACTAACTGAAAAAACTGTGTAAACAGAAATTATTTCACGCTCTCCAAAGTGGAGCAGAGAATTTGTATTTTTGAGATTATGCTGAGATAAGTTAAGACCGGCGAGCCCCAGGTCTTGAAGCAGAGCCTCTAAATCCTGACATCTATAACTATTTATAAATTTCTCTTCCTATAATGGGCAGTTACAGGCAGGAGGGAAATATTGCTCGTGGGCCGCATGGACGTCTCTGATTCAATTGAAAATACCCACTCAGATAAATTATCAGCATCTTGCAACATCATGTTCTACAGAGAAGAGATGCTGTGTGCTCACTGGAATGTAACAACCTACAATTTAGGAGAGAGATGGACTCGAGCAGGATGTTAACTGTCAAATGAAAACCCACCTACGACAGTCAAGCTGAAATTTTTACACCGGCAGTTCCTCCCTCTCCTCGTAGTAAAGAAACACAAAATATCCCCAGAGTTGTATTTTAAGATTGGAAATTGGACTTTTGGTATAAGCAGGAGGTAAAGGCAAGGAAGTGGTAAAAATGTTAATGACTGGGATATTAACAATAAAACACACTTCAAATATTTCACAAAAGAATAACAGCAGAGTGGACATAATCCTTTCCTCCCATCCTTTGTTTTTGTAATGTCTCATTTCAAAGGTAAATTAATTAAATTTAGGTGCCAGGGAAGTGCTGAGGTCACTAATGTGGCCATGCCAGGCAGAAGTTGTGGATAAAGGGAAAGAACACAAAGACAGACTCAATTCAGTCTGCTCAGGATTCCAGGGGAGTTCTCCACTGAGCAGCTGTGGACAGACCAAGGGCACCTCTGACAGGTAATTCCAAGTTTCTCCATAACTCCCCAAAGGTAAATGGTAATTAGATCTCAAGGGAACAGACTTTTTGGCTGGGACATTATCATGTGTTTCTGTTTGAGAAATAAGCATCTTTGGGTTTAAATTCCAAGGAACTATTACAGAACACGGGGCTGGTTGTTTGCAAAGACCTACCCAAATGTCCCTGTACTATTTTTTTTTCAAATGAATTATTGATGATTTCTCAGCAGAGACTGATGTCTATTCACAGAGATGACACAATTGCTTATCATAATTTGAAATCTGGTATTCATTTGACGTCTGTGCCTCAGCTCCTTGTTGATAAATTACAGCACAAAGCTCTGCAGGAACAAGTTCATATTCAATGTCTTAGAACAAAAACAATTGATGGTTCCTTTCAAGACCAGAAATGCATAGAAACTACAGTGGTTACTGCTGGTTTTAAAAAGTAACTTCTAAAAACTAGTTTGGAGAAGGCATCAGGCCCTGCTTTCTAAGGAAGGAAACAAAATTCAGCTCAAGTAATTCATGTCACAGCCTTCGAACTTCCTGCTCTTCACACCTGTGAAATGGAAATAATTCCATGTTCGCCCCTATGGAAAGAAGTTTGGGATCCTTCTAAGAAAAGTGTTCTCTGATTTCCAGCTGGAAACCTAAAACATGTTTTGGCAATCCTGGGTACTGGGAACCCCACACCCCGTTCTTCAGTCACTGCATTGTCTTCCCTTGGGGCAGTGCATTATGCTCCAGATCTGAGTCCTGACTTCTAGGCCTGGCCCAAAGTATACAAAACATTGCATAAAGCTCCAGAATGATGACTCTGGTGAACAGTTGTGTCCCTGCAGAGCAGAGGAACCCTGCAACAAGGATAACATCTCACACAGTCAGGACTTCCTTAGGGGCTGCTGCCAAACAGTGAACAGGCTCCCCAGTCACGTCATCACAACCCGCTCTGCTTTCAGCTGCAAACAGCAGGAATACTCCTTGGAACACATCCTCTTTAGCAGAAACACAGCAATATTTGAAGCTTTAAATTCCCCAGGCTCCCCAGAGCACATAAGAAAGCTGAGACAGCTGGGCCACATGTTATCCCAACAATGGAGACCCTGTTTGCCAAAGCACGTGACATGTTGGGAGTGTCACTGGGCACCTTGCTTTGGTCACGTAGGTGTCACCAGGCGATGCTGCAGCTCAGGAACGTGATTTCTAGGAGGGACACACTGGTAGAGAACAGTACTCCCAGCATAGGTCTACAGCTTCTCGTCTGATCCTTGGTCTCACACAGCAAATCACAAAGAGCTGGACAGGAGGTCTGGCTCCTGGCAGAAGAGCAGTAAGTGAACAGGTAGAAAGGGAATACAGTGTGCTCTTAGCTGGGTTTGTACATTGGCATTGTCACACCAAGGTCACACATGCATCACAGTGCGCACAGGACCCCACAGTGGAAAGGTACAAACCCAAGGGCAAGGAACAGAAAGTCTCTCAGAGCAGCCAGCAAACATTTTCAGAGGCAAATTACTGAAATACCACAACCTGCATATGCCAAATAAACCTGGTGACCCTTCATCACAACCTCAATATTAAATCTGTTGGCTCTTGGAATGATAAATACACCACACTGCATAGCCAGAAACTGCAGCTCTGACTCTGGCCCAGGTAAGACAAACAGGACTTTGCCACTGACTCTATGGCCAGACCCTCAGAGCAGGGCAGCCAAAAGCTTAATCCCTCTGACCAAAGAGATAGACCTTGGTCTATTCCACATAACAAATAAACTACAGTCAGAAACCTCAGGAGGCAGCTTGTAGCCAAATCAATCTCTCAGTCACTTTAATTAATCATCTAGAAAGGGAAAGCACAGAATAGTCACTTCATGGACATTGATTTCTCGTGCCAAAACTTATGTAAATGCCGATGCAACTTCAGTGGAGATCTCAAGAGGATGATGACCTGATTCCAAATGCAGCTTCCCATCCTGCAACATTCCACCTTCTCTCTACTAATTCCATCCCAAAAAAGTTTCATGACTTCTCAGCCTCCCACAAACCACCATCTCCTGCAATCCATTTGATCTGTCCAGTGATAGCGGGAGTGTTACGTTCTGAAGTCATGGTGTACCCACCTTTACACCACCGAGGTTCTGATGCCCTGAGCTCTCCAGCTGGGTGCAAATTTCACTCCTACCGTCAATCACTTCATTTTATAAGGCAATGGATCAGGAAGTTAAGCACCTGTCTTAACTGGGAGCTCTATCCCACAGACTTCGCTGCCGTGCAACCTTTCTGCTCCTGCAAACAACCCTCTCGCAGGCACTGTCTTGCCCGCCCGGCTCAGGAGTGCCCCAATTACACGATTCCGTGAACAAGCTCCCTGCTCTCCCAGCGAAACCCCCGCACCGGCTTCCAGAGCGGCCAGCCAGGAACTGTGCCTGGAACTCCATTCGCGACAGCTCAAGTGGGACCGGGCCACAATGAACCCAAGGAGCACAAACGCATCGCCCTTTATCGCCGCGCTCTGGGTCGGTGCCCGCGTTATGCAATGGCCTCGCTCGGCAGTGACCCCGGCACACCGGGCAGCGCAGCCTCCCACCCGCACGGCCACAGGGAGGCTCCTGGCAGCCGGATTTCTGGAGGCCAAGACCGCCAGAGGCTGCCAATGATTAACCCTTGCGAGCAGGGGCTTCCCGCTCCAGCAGCCGCCAGGAGAAGCGGCAGCGAGCGGAGCTCCCGCCTCCCGACACCCCCGCGGGATTAAGGCATCCATTGGGGGGATAAGGACATCAGTAAGCGCTAAAGAAGGGAACAGGATCTTTGTTTCCCCTAATGAGTGGTACAGCTGCCCGTACCACCTCCAGCAGTGGCACAGGATTGTGCTGGCACTGCATCCCAGCACTTACAAGTACCAGGAGCAACTTTGGAGACAGGGACTGTGTCCCACAGGTGCCTTTCTAAAAATGGATATTGAGTCTTCCAGCACAATCCCGCAAGGAAAAGCTGCAGATTCCCAACCTGCAGCAGTCGCTGTGTGAGAAGGACAGCATCTGCTGCAGCACTTCCACAGCATTCATTTCCACACATTCCCAGATGTTCATTAACTCACCCCCCTGTGAGGCTGGTATGGGAAGCAAGCAAGTAATAACGCCCACATTTTATAATGAGAGAATTAAGAGCTCAGGTAACTCTCCCTCGAGAGCCCGAGGCAACGGAGCTGAGTCAGGGGCAGAGCCTGGAATGGAGCCCGTGAGCTCCCGGCTCAGCCCAGCGCTCCTGCACCCACTCACTCCAGGAATATGTTTCACTGCCCGGGGCAAACAACAATCCATTTTTCATCAGCCTCTTATAGGTGTTCTGCAGAGCCTCCTGTGGTCCTGGGCCCTTGGACTGAGCAACAAACACGTTACTAGTTGCATATTATCCACCATTATACCGACATCAAAAGAGCTGCCTAAACATCTCCCTGAAACCCGCCAGGGCCAAAACTGTGTTCTGGTAGGAGACAGTCCCACATCACTGTCCCTGTCAATATTCTTGGCTGATTTTTCTCATACTTCTTACTTAAGCCTGCATAAACTCATGCCTTGCCCTATCCTACGGTATTCTCCAACAAAACCTTGTTATTCCCAGTCAGCCCTTGTGTGGATTTAACACGAAGGGGCCCAGCAGACACAGCACTGAAAAGCAGGGCTGCCATCAGAACTCCCTTTGACAGCTTCATTCACAGTTATCCCTACATCCAAATATAAAAGTTTCATTAAAAAAAACACTGAGGGGAAATTTGTTAGGCTAAAAATTTAAACACTCACAAATTTCAATTTGAATCAGTGGTTTCTGCAGGAAGAGGCTCATTGCAGCAACCTGTGCTCTGCCCCTCCCTGGTGAGCCCAGCTGAAGTCTCTGACATTCCTGTATCAGTTCCCATTCAAACCTCAATTTTTGGCACCAATTTTTGCCAACCCCTCACCCTCTCCTCCCCACAGGTCAAACCTCTGTCTGCCAATGTTTTATCCTGCAATGTTACACAATGTTTTTTCCAAGGCAAATGATAAACCAGCCTTGGCAGCCCATCGTGCGGCTACTTACACAAAGAGAAATGCTGAGTATTTGGCTTATGAAACAGAAATACAGGAAGAAAATATTTATAACAATGCTGCTGTTAAATAAGGGAGGCCATAATTTATTACAGATGTGACCTTTGAAAATGAAGGGTTTCAATCCTGCTGATGCTTTGTAATGACATGAAGTAGAATGGACTCCATAAAGAATATCTCCAACTTCAGTTGTGAATTGCTCCCTTGAATCCCCTGCCATTTTGTGCCCCAAAATACGTATAAAATTTGCTTATTTCAAACACTATTTGCCAGACTTTTCAGTGCTCAAAAGATTTAACAACTGATTGACAGGAAATCATTCATCCTTCATCTGAAAACTGACTGAACACTTCTACATTTAACAAAATTCAGTCAATTATTAACAACTGAGAAAGTGGCAGGTAACTCAGACAAGGTTTGTTGAGCTTACAGTCACATACAAAGAATGCAGAATGTCTGTGCAGGGAGGGAAGGACACGTCATGAACTATTGCAATGCAACAGACTGCAACACTGACATGAGAAAGGACTGAAATTACTGCCCAAGGAGTTGGCAGGCACAGTGAGAGGGTTAATGTGGGACTGGTTAGAGGAGGGGGCACAACTTGGCACAGAACTGAAACCGAAGTTTTCAATTAATGCTGCACTTGGTTTGGAAATGTTGGATAACAAAATACTCATCCCAAACCCCAATCCAGTTCCTAAAGATGTATTTCAGTTTCCTGCACTGCAGTAAAAAATATATTTTTTTCATTTTAACCAAATTGATTAAAGAAACCACAAGAGGTAAAAGCTGCTCAATGATATCCAGCCAAGCATTCACTTCCCTCCTTCCTGATCTTGTGCAACAAAACTTGGATTATAAAACATCACCCACATTTGCAAAATCCACTGCACATTAGGAAAAAGGTGAACACGTGACAGATGAAACCATTCACTTCCTTTTGCTTCATCAGCTTCTCTTTTCTCCTTTTAAAACGTTGGTGTTGCATCATCTTAACAGCAGTTCCTACAGAACAAATTATTGAAAGTGCCCAAAATCAGCTTCAGGATCTCCACCAAGAGCAACAGTAAAACTCCATAATCCAACTAGTAAAATCCACCCCACTATTTCGAGATATTGAGTATCTTTGACACTGCTTTACTCATTATATGAAAATACCTACATGTGTAACAATTTGCCAGCATCACTTACCTCCTAACAGAGCATCGTGTTCTCCTCTTGCTGTTTGTTGGGAATTCTGCATTGCTGGCACCATTTGTGGGTGGGTTGGGTTCTCTTAACCAAAATTCCTGCTTGGCAGTGGGGTTATCTTAAATGTACTCCCAACATAGTGTTCGTTTAAGGAATTTATTCTTTTTAATAGTTTGTGCTAATCTGAAGTATCACACCCACCAACTTCTAATTCAAGCTGACACTGAACTGAAGAACTCTGTAATTTCATGTGCACTGATTGAACTGAGGCCAAGGGGAATAAAATCATTAAGATTTCACGTGAACTCAAAGAAGAAAGGCTTCTTTGGTAATATAATTACAGAGCACAGATCTTGTGAGAGGAAATGAACTGCAGGGATTTATTTGATTAGACTCTATTTTCTTTATAATGACAGCAAGGGCTCTCCTTTGCTCACCCCTTCCAGTCTAACAGCACATATTAAGGGATTTCTCAGCAGGCAGGAACTGGGACTGTCGCAGGGAGGTGTTCCAATGGGCCACTGTTACAGGGTGGAGTGTGTCCATGATTTTTTCACAAGCACCACCTACCTACAGCCCCAACATCTTCTGCAAAGCCAGATTAAAGAAATAACCAGTACCTGTGCTCCTTACTAGGGCTTTCTTTTGGGAGCATATTGGAGAGATTACGGCCAAGCACAAACTTTGCGGTTTGGAATCTCTGTGTGGTTCCACCCAGTCCAGTGCTGAGTATCTCACCCATGGTGGTTGCTGCTCCTGAGGAGACCCGAGCATTCCAGCTGCACCAGGCGTTTGTTTGTACAAGGAAATGAAGTTGTGTCCCTTTCCCAGACCAGGACAATGCTGGAGTAGGGATGTGTGAGCCATTTCATGCTGCCATAGTCCAACAGCCAAGGGCAGTGACTGGTTTATTTAGTTGTCCTAGTAACATTGTGGTGATCCAGGTTGACCAGATCGATGTGACTTAATCATCCTCAGGAGAAGGAAACAATTGCAACACGTGGCAGAGTAATTAATGTGGGTTCCCTCACTGAAGGCACTTCCTCAAGCTTGTGTCTCACATCCACAACCTTTGCCCTGCCTGAGCATTCCAACAATTCTGACTGTGCAGTTACCTGTGACAACCAGGTCACCTCCAGCCACTCGCTGCGTACCCTGTACATATTCACCACCTACACACCCAAATGGTTCAAAACCGGGTTAAAAACACCTCTTTACCCTGTGCCAGTACTCCAGGATCCTACTGACAGTCTGTTAGTTACAAAGTACAATGTAAAGTGCATGTTTGACCTATTAAGTGTGTTTAAACTCTGCTTTTCTCTTTCCCTGTACAATGATGCAGCTGTTGGGATCATCTGAGACACTAAAACAAATGGTCCCCTGATGTAATCATAACAGAGCTGCAGGAAAGGCCAATTCAGCAGAAATTCTGACAGCAGAATGTGCTTCTGTTTAAGTCTGACCTGTTCTCCAGAAAGCTTTGCAAATGCATTTGTATTTATGTGCTTGGCTGTCAGTTCCAAATGCTGCTCCTTCTCTGTGTAATGATTACATGAAATGCTCAGCGGAGATGTTTTCTAAGTTGAAATAAATAGAATTAATACAGACTCGAGTTAACTGCACTGTCACACCACATGAATAAAACACCCTGATGGATCCTCTTGGCAAGTATTCAACAGGGATTTGGTCACTGCTTGCTATGCACACCGTGTGCTAGCAGTTAAAAAATCCTGTTTCTGTCTGACTTTTAGCTACTATTATTACCAGTAACTCCTTGGATTCCTCAACTAGAAAGAGTTGAACATTTACCTTTGTCACACAGTACAAAGGAAGAAAAATAAACATTTCAGAGGACAGGTATCATAATGCTGGATAGGGATCCAGGAGACAGACATTGTATAAAAATTACTCAACATATTTTTACAAGTGAACTTCAAATCCTCTCTGTTTCTTGGATGTAGCTCTCCAACATCAGACCATCCTTTTTCATGCTGCCTGATGAACTGCTACAGTAAAACAGACCCCTGGACCTTCATTTGGTTTTGCAGCTTGTACTGCTTATATCCTTTATAGGATCCCATAAAACGCCTGCCAAACTCTAAACATGGTCACTTCCTTTATCAGACAAAGGTTGTTTCAGTTCACTGCTAAGGCATTGAAGCATGTCCAGGTCTCATCTGATTACAGAGAGCCCATAATGCCCTGAGGCTGCAGAGACTGTCAACACAGCTGTCCCTGTGTGCTAAGACAAATGTCCTGCTGGGCAATCCCTGAATCAAAATGGAAACACATCTTCTGAAATGGATTAGGAGTAAGGACAAGCACTGTAAATAGGCCAGGCAGCCAGGGAAGTTTATTAGGCATTGCTAAAGGAGATTCTATTGAGCTCTTAGAAAGTACCTTGACCCCGGTGTTGGTTTGCAAGCCCAAGTATTCTGAAGTTTTTTCTTTCTCTGGTCACCTGTTGCTAACACAAGGACATCTAAAAAGGAATGTTTTCTGAGCGTGTCTTGCTTTAGACACACAGGACCACACAGCCTGTGTATAACGCTCACAAAGAAGGGAGGAGCAGAGATCTGCACACTAACGGCATAATGAGCTCTTGGGAGAAAAGCAGTTCTGCTGCATCAGCACCGAGCAGCTCCCACCCTGACCCATCCCACACCCTGACCCACCTCACAGCCCGACCCATCCCACAGCCCCATCCATCCCACAAGAGGCAGTGCTCATTTATCAGGGCACAGGGATGTGCCAGGGCAGCTCGGGACCCCCGGCAGTTATCCCTGCACAGCAATGTACACACCCCTCATCCCCAGGAAGACAAGCCTTGCTGGAATTTCTCAACTTCTGCTGAGTAAGAGAAAACCAGAGAATTCTTTAATAAAATTCTGTAAATGAGGAGTCCAAGCCCTGGCAGGAGCATTCCCAACCCTGGGCTCTGTCCCTCCCAAAGGGTGTTTCTGACATCCCAGAGATGGTGCCCGACAGAAGACTCACCCCAGGCAGTGCCACGGCAGCTCCGACCCCCAGACACCACGTGCTGCTTTTCCCAGGGAATTCACACACGCTGGGATCAATTCAGCAAAATTCCTACTTACCTCTGCCTGCAGCACAGGACAGATGGATTTCAACCCACCACTTTTAAATAAGCAATTTAGTTCTTTCTATAATAACTTCATATCTAAGGACAGAATTTGATTTTTCCGGTTTATTGTGTTAACAAGCATGGAGTGCTGCAATTTTCCTCACTAAATGAACTTTTAGTCGTGGTTTGTGCAATTTTGAGTTGAGGTGGAAGCTGGAGCTACAAATCATAATAGTATTTTATAATTGTTTCCTAACAACTGTGAAAATGATATTAGAATTGCTAGAAATACATAGAAAAGCTTATCAAAACACAGCATTAAAAACCAACCCATGCAGTTAACAAAGATAATATTAACAGTCGTTAAGGAGATAAAGCAGTTGGGTTTGGATCACACACGCCCTTCTGGCATCTGAAAAATTGCTAGAACAGACTTTCACATCTATTTTTATTCACAGACCACAAGATGAAAAAAGATTTCCTCCCTCGGTTTTGAATGAGCTTCTCAGCACTGAATTACTGAGTGTCTGAATTAGGTAAAATAAGGAGTCTCTCACTCTAAAAAAGTCTAGTGCTAAGTCAGAGATCTCCACCAATTGTGTGATTTTACTTTCTCTTAAACACTGGCAGGAAAAATCACACTGCCTGCCTCTAATTTCATCTGAGTTATCTTATTAGACTACTTGAAGCTTAGCTCTTAATACAGATGGTCATAAAGGCACATAAAATCACAATGCTTTATTTTAAACCATTTAATTTAACATAATAAAATATTAATAATGGCAATAAATTGTGATCCATGCTGCTCCAGTGGCTTTTGGTTTCACAGTGGAAAAGTCAGGCTTGCCAGCTAATTAATTCTTGTGATTCCTTGTAGTTATTATCAGTGTCATATATAAATTTTTAAAGCCAGCAGGACCACTATGCTCATTATTCTCATAGGAAATGCTACACAACAGCTCAACAAACCTCATCCACCAAATCTTTCCCCTTGTTGGTCCTCCTGTTTACCCATCGAGTCATGTCAGGGATAAAGCAAATAACTCAAACATTTTTAACATCCATTATTAGGCCTGTTTTCTATTTCTTTCATCATTCCAGTGGCAGTTTCCCAAGTACTTTCCAAACAACAATATCTAGATTTTATCCCAAGATACCGAACTAGAACAGGAGGCTCTCGAACAACCCCTGAAGAGGCAGTAACAGCTGCCTGCTGTTAATACCAACAGTGACTCCTGTCTGCCATTGCCTGGCTCACATGGCCCCATCCACGTTCCCTGGGGCAGCTGGTGTTTAACTGGGTACCTCAGTCAGGCCCTTGGAGCTCCTGAGTGTCACTTCACACACCCGGCAACACCTCAAGGACTAATTTTCAGCAGTGACTGACTTTGCATTTGGCTATAAATGGCTCTATACATTTGTTGACCCCACAGCAGGTTTTGCTATTCATAATTCACCGGGTTTCTACCAGGTTCCCACTTTCATGTGCACAGATGAAAAGATCCGTCCAAGTGACACAGGGCAATATTCCTGGAGCTGGGCTTGGCTTAAAGCAAAGGAATCTTGGCTCTCATTTGCACGTGGAGGTTACTGAAAACACTGCCTCAGGCAAACGAGTGTGTGATAATCCTGTGCAGGAATCACTTCAACCCCTTCATCTCTTCATGTGCAGATGGAGAAGAGGAAAAAGCACAAAGGTGCAGCATCAGCAAACCGGGCTGGTGCCTCCTGCAGCCACTTAACTGGTACAACAAAGAACTGAGACACTTGCGCTTGTCCTCAGATTGTGCTGAGAGGGCAGAAAGAGCCTTTGGTCATCACCTTCCCACGACAGAGCCAGGCATGTGGACACACTGGGACGGGTGCAGTATTCGCCCTTGAACTGGTGCAGGCTGCGTTTGGCACTGTGCTTTTAGATCAATATATAACCCAGGAGTAATCTTATCTGGCAGCAACAGGGATATTGGGGGAAGGGGGGGAACACAGCCCCAGAGGTGAGGAGAGCAGCTCTTCTAAATGTTAATGGGTTAAGAATAGAAAGGTCAAATGCCTGCCTTATCAGAAGGCCCCATGTGCACACAGGCCCCAGCTCAGCAATCAGAGCACCAGCTGGGTATCAATGTCAGAAGTTAGTTACTGTAGCTGTAAACACCAAAAGCAGAGAGGTGGATCTGGAAAACCTCCCAAGACACTTCTGGTTAGTACAGATCACTGGGAAAGTCCAACTGCCAAGCAGAGAGCACTTGGGACAGCCCCTGCAGGGGGGTTATTGAACGTGCTGTGTATCAACCCTCCTGAGCTCCAGATTGCTCTTGCCAGAACACATCCCTTCTCCTGGAATAAGGATATGTGAGGATGGACACAATAAATCCTCCTTTACCTCCTTGTAGGTACAGGGGGCACTAAACAGCAGGAGCTGCACAAGGACTGTACCGAGAGTCTCTGAGCACAACACAAAGGATTGGGAGGGAATGAGAGACGAGGCAGCACAGTAAAAATATATCTCCCTTAAACACTAATACATTTTTAGCCCTGTTCTAATTAATCTTCTTATTGGCACCCACGGAAAGAGGCCAGAAGTTGTATTACAGTGGGCAGTAATCTCCCTGCAGAGATGCACAAGCAATCAGTCTGCAGGAGCCGTGTGCCAGCACAGGCTGTGTGAAGTCACTGAGAGACACTGCAGGGCACCTCCTCTGCCACTCACCGGGGCTCCAGCCCAGCACCTCTGTCAATAAAATTCATCATCCAACTGATTCTCATTCTCTGAAAAGACCAGCAGTTCCCTGTCTCCTGGCACTGGGATTGCCCCAGGAGATGGTTACCTGAGTTTGGGATGCAAACAGGACACAGGAAAGCTCCCTGGCACAGCTCCCTCCTCACTGCACAACAAAGAGCACCCTTGTTGTTCCCTGCTGTAAACAGCTACCAAAGGAGAGCATTAATTACCAGGTGAAACACTGAGAAGGAATAATAACTACAAATCAAGCAAGACTAAATATGTTTTATCCCACAAAAGGGATAAAGAGGATTTGTGCTCATAGCTCAGAGATCAAATTCTAACCATTAAACAGCTACTTTAATTGGTAAGGATAGAGTTACATATAAAAACAAAAAAGGAATGCACCCATTGCTCTCTGAAAGATGATTTTAGTTCAGATCCTCAGTGCTCGTACCACAGAGTGACACTGCAGTGCCTGCACAGGCCTCTAACCCCAGGCACAGGGGAGAACATCACAACCCACCTCAATCCGCAGGCTGCATCCTTCCTGCAGCACAGCTCCCAAACGGGCACAAATGGCTTATTTCGTACACCAGCATCACTTGGCATCTGCTTATCCCACAGTCCCCTGCCAGCAGCTGCTCCCTTGCTGACATACATGCACTGCTCCTCTGCATCACCACCCTCAGCTCCAGCCTAGAAACTCGAGTTCATTCATTTGAAAGAGCACAAATATTCTCAGCAGACACGTTTCATACACATGGCATTACTGAGTGCTATTAACAGTTGCTGCTCAACCCTGAAGCTACTGTATTTCCAGTGACAGCTCCAGCATGCTAATGACTTGTGATGTTTCCTAAACTCTTTTGGGGAAGAAAAAGCCTTTATAAAAATGTAGGTTTCTACCATTTTTTTTATTAACAGCAGGAATGACCAAACTTATTTATCCTGTGAGTCACATCCTGAACGCTTCACGTGGCTGACAGCCTGAAGAGATATAATCCACATTCTGGAGAGCCATTACAGGGGAGAGAGAGTCTTTTCATCTCTCATTTCTTGAGCTGAGAGTCCAATTCAACTCAGTCCAATTTAGGAGTAAGAAAAACAACCCAAGTCTTCCAGCAACACAGGGACATTTTCCGAGCTGCTGTGAATTTGAAGGAAATAATTTGCCAGCACTGAAGGAAGCCAAGGAGGTTCTCCCACAGCCCCTCTCGTTTCCTTGTGCAAAGGCAATTTCCAAAATGCTGCCTCAGCCCTGCTGGTTGCTGTGTGTACGTGTGAGTGCTCTCCCTGCCCCTCCTCACAGGGGCTGGCGTTTCCTTGGCTCTCAGTCCCAGGTGCCAACAGGGTATTGCAGAAACATCTCCCTCCTCCAGCCCTTTAACACCTTCAGATTTCAAAAGATGGTTCTATGAGCACATTTCTTGCAGCTGAAGCTGTTTGAAGATTCAAAGGCGGCGGACAACTAAAATCTCTAGCCTAACACAGCATTAAACGCAAGTCCAGGAGAGACCATATGCAATTTTCTGACTGGTATTATTTCAGTGCTGTCATCATCCTGAGGCATTTGATACGCTGCTCTTTGGGTTAAACCCAAGAATGGCATTTCAGTTTTTACCATAATAAACTTTGCATTTTCATTATCCTGTCCATGCAAGCCACAGGGATATTTTTCCTCCTTAAATGTCCAATCTGCAGGCAATGGTTGTGAAACTCCATTATTTCCAGGAATTGCTGGCAACCTACTGCTGTCAGTTCTTCTCAGTATTGCCTGGATTTTCCTTGTTCAGCCTTAAAAGCCAAACTTGGTTTGCAAAAATGTCTGGTTTTCTTGATGCCAGAACTGAATAAAGACTAAAACAGGACAGAATTAGATGGGTTTATTACGCTGAAAAGCCATTAACTCACATTAAGTCTCTAAAACAACAAGAGCATAAAACTGGAAATAGATGCTCAGCCGTAAATCCAGTTACTCAGAAATTTTCCTAGATATTGGCAATATGTTTGGTAACATCTTTTTAAACTCCACCTTAAGTCTTTTTAAGCTCCACCACCTTCATCTGATCCTTACAATCAAAGCAAAGTGGATGTTTTTTTTAACATTACATGTAACTACTCGGATTTTCATCGTTCAGTGAAGTCAAAATAATCTACAAAGAAAGGCAGCCTGAATTCTCCAACATGCAGGATGTCTGCCACAATTCAACAGGCAGGGCTAAGGAACAGAGACATTTATTCTCTGTTGCCCAGGAAGGGAATACACACCTGGGCATATGGCCAAGAAAGCTGGAAAATGTAAAAAAAAATTCT
The DNA here is from genome assembly GCA_013390025.1 of Pitta sordida. NCBI lineage: Eukaryota > Metazoa > Chordata > Aves > Passeriformes > Pittidae > Pitta > Pitta sordida. The sequence goes on along the minus strand of WEKX01024179.1, from coordinate 895,023 downwards.
GGATTATTCAAATCATTCATCAGTGATGATGGTCCAAAAGTTCTAATGGAAAACTCCCCACCTAAAGGTTTTCTGCAGGACCACACAGAGATCTCAGCCACACACAGCAGTAACTCCACAGCAAGTGAGGGAATTACTCCCAATTTACATTGGCAGGGCCGAGATCAGAGTCTGACCAGATCCAAACAGAAACCAAACAATGCCACAGGCTGCAAGAACAATCATCAGTCCACGGGGTGTAAAAACAATGGGGATCTCTGTGATTCCAAAGCACTTAAGTGACTGAAAATATTCCAGCCCTATTGTTCCTCCTCTCCAAAATATCTTGGAGTCCATTCTATGTTCCTGAGGCACTCCTGACAGAGCTCTAAAAACACAACTAACTCACAATGGCCGGAGCCTCTTCAGCTGAACATCCTCCTGCCCTGGCTTTGGGGAGGCCGGGGTGGATGGAGAGCCGTCTGAGGCTGCTTTCTGGGAAGAGGAAATCGCCCATACTTGATGTCAACCCAGTTCAGTCCTAAATTCAAACCACATTGGGCTGTCGAGCACGATAATAAAAACCTGCTGACCCAGTTTCCTGCAGAACAAAATCCTCTGTCTCCCCTCCTCCTGTGCCAAACCTAAATCAGATCTCTTTCTCTGGAGAAAGAAATTAACCCTTTGACTAGGAAGGAAAACTCTAATAATGATCCTCAGCACTCACACAGCCTCTCACACCAGGAGAGTAGTATGTGAACAGAACTGGTCCATCCCCACAGCTCTGCAAAGAGGGAGGGTTATTACAGGATGAAAGGCAGACACAGAAAGGTCAGACATCAGCAGAAATCTTAACATTTCCTTCAGAAGGTTTTGAAGTGTGAAGGTCTGTGCTCCAACCTCTTCACTTGGTAACACTTCTATGCAAATAAAAAAGCTGGAAAATGTATGTGGCAAAAAAAGCTGTGCTTTTTTGAAAAAGCACAGCTCAGCTTTTTCAAAAACTGCATCAAACCACTCAAGAAAGAACTATTGTTCTCCCCAAATTTTGCAATGTCAACTTGCAAGTCCATTTCTGGAAGATGAGAGCTGATTGTATTTGCTCCAAGTGTTTGGCCAAAGAATTCCCTTTTAATGGCTTCACTTCCTCAGTGATGCAATGCCTCATTTGAAGGGATGCCTGGGGGAGCTTCAGAATGGACCCAGAATGCAAAAATAACAGGGCATGTCACAACAAACTCAGCCAAGAGAATACAAATGGGAATTCTCTTGCTGCGGGATGTTTCCAAAGGCAGCCCTGGATCTGCTGCTGCACAGCAGCCCCCACTGCAGCCAGGCAGCAGGATTTGGGGAGCCTCAGGTTCCAGACTGCTGAGAACACCTTCGTTGCCTCACACTCTCAGGGTTAACTGGAGGGGTTCTCAGTCACCACTCAAACAGGGGGTTATTCACAGAAAAGGGGAGATAACAAGTGCTGTGCCTCACTGTATGGAGCTTTACAAGTGGGGTTTTTACAGGGAGGTGCCTGCAAGTGAAATTGCTGACGGAGCTCTGCCTGCAGCCAGAGATTTCACCATTGTTTTAAGACCCTGCACTGAACAGTTTCTTCACTCATTGCTCCCCTAGGAACTGAGACAGCTTTGCCAACATCCAGACAGCACCCAGGGCCTGAAACCTCTCCTGTCTCACAAGGTGCAGCTCACAAGCTCCTGACAAGCTGCCAACCTGAAACTTCTGTACAACGAAGTGTGAGAGGCACAAAGCAGGAGTTGACTGCAACAGCATTTGAGAAAAAGATTGAACCAGCAAAGTGACAACTAAAAGGCATGTCAGCAGCACCACCTCACCTGCCTCAGTCACTTTGTCGATCTGCAGGGAAGCTCTTACAGAGCAAAGACAGCACTTAATGTTCTGTACCCTCCAGGGAGTTTGAAAGGGAAGAACAAAGAATATGGATTAGAGAGCACGGCAAAGGTGGCTGTAACTATGTCTGTTCTCTGGGTGCTGCATCTTCACAGGTAAATTCCATCAAAGCTTCTGCTCTTGAAGAGACAAAAGCCTGAGTTCCCACAGACTTACTCCTGACATTGGTAAACGTTAGAAACGTGATGATGGAAAAAGAGCATCTTATTCACCATCTCTGGTCCCGGAGGGGTTAGGAGTTGTATATGCTTATTTCATTGACACAAACAAGCTTTAACTTCTATTGTCTTGCAGAGGAAAGGAAGGCTGAATTCAATTCTGGCTCACACATCATCTACAATTCCAGCCAAAATCCCAGCCACATAACTTTTATTACTGGGAGGATGTCAGAGGCAAAAGACACAGCTGGATACTCAGATCCCAGACTGAGCTTTGCTGTGTTGGCAGCTGGACAAACCAGCTTTTGATTTGTATGTAAACAGAGCCAATCTGAACTGGAAGGTCATTAAGAGAAAACATATTTTACACAACATCCATTGTACAGTTGCTTTTCCAACTTTCCCCATACTAACATTTTTTCCTAAACAAGACTTCGTCTTCTCTTGTTGACTGTTTCAATGACAACTCCTGCTGAAGTCAGTGGCCAACCCCCACTGGAATGGATGTAACTGCACAAACCTGTCTGTGTTCCCTGGAGACAGCAGAGCTGGGACACACCACCTGCAAACCCAGGAGGGGTCACTGGAGCTTCCTCTGCTCCAAGGACGAGGCCTGGATTTAGTGTCTGTGGAGGACTTTCAAAAACCATTAATGAAAGAATAGTAAAAGACAGTTCTGAAGGTATCAACTAAAAAGGAACAAAGAAAAACATTACTTGTAATGGATTTCCCTGTTCTCCTGCTTTTCCCTTCCTTCAGTCCCAGCCACTTTCCTGGACTTGGGAGACCCAGCTTCATGCACAGCCTTATTTCTTTCCTGAGTATGTATCAGCTTACCAGTGCTGATGTTTTTTAAGTGGAATCAAACTTGCTTCAGGGCTTGGCTGGGATCCCTATTCTCATCTTTCATGCTTTGAGATCAGTATTTCATAGTTTTTATTCTGCTAAAATAATCTTGAGCATTAAAAGTATAAATCTCAACCCACAGTATTTTGATTTGATTTCCATAAAACATTCTGTCCTTCAGCTGTGCTCCTCCACTTGCCCCTCTGTTTATTCTGAGCCTTTGGCTTCTCTGACCAGACTCTTCCTCTCAATCAAACCCTGCTGTGGTTTGACAGGTCTCTGATGACATCTGAGGGGGAATCCTTAAAGGTTTTCTCTTGTTTTCTCATTGCTCAGTGCCCTGCTGAGGGAATGTGGGGGACGTGTCCCTTTGGCACTGCCAGGATCTGTTTCCCTTTCCCCACAGACCCTTCCCCCTCTGTGTCCAGCAAAGGAGTTAATGGTGCTGGAAAGCTGAAAAAGGACCTGGCTCACAGCAGCCCCAGGGAAGCTCAAGCACAGATTTCCTTATTGAGGGAAATATCTAACTTAGAACAAACCAGCTAAACCTAACTTACTGCAACACAAGCCTTTGTTTGAGAAAGCAGCTTTCCTGGAGGGTTCAGAGACAGCTCAATCCCCAGAAGAATTTCCTCTTGAATTATTGCATAGAGCAACACTTACAAAAGCAGAAGCCTGAAGGCTGACTTTGATATAATCCTTTTTATAAAATGTTCTGAGGTCCTAAAACGTCAGCATGAGCTGCCATGTGGTAAAGCATTTGGAAAAAATCACCTATTTAGAAATGTAAATAAAAATAGGTGAGCAAATATTTTATTGTCGTTCCAGAAAGGGAACAATTTCAGTTTCTAGGATTACACTAAACAGAAGTGAAATATGGCTACAGTGGCCACATAACTACCAAGATCCCCACCTGACTGACAACGGTGAAGTGTGTCACTGCCAGGGTGATTCTGAGTCTGTTTGGCTGATTCAAGAGATGTGGGTTGATCTCCCTGTAACACACACTGAGCTTGTTATCAATTTACATCTGAGATTTCTGGTGCCACAGATGCCATCCTTAATTAAAGAGAATTCTGCCAAAAAATAAAGACCTTTACAGCACTGATGGGGTAAGAAGGATTAGGAGGATCCCATCACTCACTGCTGAAACATGCAGCCCTTCATGGCAGCAATTTCAATCAACACATAGATCAGCTCTTTACAATGAGCAATAAAATAAAATGTCAAACTGTAACGCCATGGGGAACTTAGGAAGACAAAATGTAACTCATTACCACAATTAATTCAGCAGAATTAAAATGATCAAATACCGATCCCACAATATCAGTTTGGTATTTTGTGATCAAACCACAAGAATGTGAAGAAGGAAATACTGGTGAATAATATCACTTTTCTGCTCAGAAACATGTAGGCTTTTTAAGAATCCTGTCCAGTGAAATGACACAGGTCTGCAAGTGACTGAGTCAGGGCCTGGGTTGAAATGACCACAGGATTTCACCTCTGCACTTCTCCTGCTGCCCTCAGTTCTCCTCCTCCTCACAGCACATCCTGTCACTGCCCAGGGATGGGCCTCACAACTGTGTGGACACGTTTGTGCACGGGAATACAAGGCTCAAATTCCAGTTTCGTGTCTCATCCTCTGAAGGGTCTGAGTGGTTTTCTATCCCTCTGCTCATCACAACCAGACACACCCACCCGCTATTTACTGAAGGATGTATTTTTCCCATGACCTTATGGACTTGGTTCTCTGTCATGGGGAGTTCATGGGAGGAAGTTCGTTACAAGTTAAATATGAGGAAGTGCAATAAAGCCAATTTATCTTATAGGAGGGAAAAAAAATGAGTCCAACAGCACAGAATTGTTCTATGAAAAAAAAAAAAGAAAGTGAGCCTCTCTGCAGCCTCATAAAAATAGGCTGTGCCTGTGCATGGGCAGATGTCCTGTGCAGTGTCTGAGCAGAGCCCTTTTGGACTTCAGTGAAATAATAATAATAAAGAAGCAAATGGAGTGCAATTTCCATGGAAACTTGGACAGAGATGTAACATTATTTGTCGTAAGCGTCAGACTGTGAATGGAAAATTTTCCAGTTTACACAGATCTCAGCTATTATTTTCTTTGCAGTGCAAACTTGGGCCAAATATTTTCTGTCATATTAAAGATGCAAACAGCCAGTTTTGTTTTCTGTCCAAAACAACTGTGCACAAAAGCTTCAGAAGCTGCAGTAAAAAGTCTGATATTTATCTTTCCATGAACTGAAAACACGTATTAGAAAAAAAAAAATAATTTGGGCTTCCTTTTTGCTGCTTCTTTTCAGAAAGGAAAGGAGCTTAGAAAACATTTGTTTATGTGCAGTGTTAGAGACCAGTGGACAGCCAGAGCTCTGGCAGATGTGCCCAATGTTCATGGAACATAAGATTATAAAAATGAACCAAAAGCACAGAGTTTACATGACCATTTATTTAATTAACAAAGTGACATTTTTCCCACATGAGTTTCAGAACACTTTCTCTTCCTCACCTCGCAGCAGGAATAATTGTGACAGCCCAGAAATTAACTTTGAACAAAACAAACTCACTTTCTGAGCTGGGCTGCTCCAAGGATTGTGTGGAAATGGTAAAGATGAGGAGACTGTAAAACTTTTCTCCCCTAAAAGCAGCTGCTCGACTGGGGTAGTATCGGAGCTGTGACAATGACATGCCAGCTCAGGGGAAATCTCTACAAATTGGGTGCCTGACCTGGTACCAGTCACAGGTAGGAAGAGTCCAGAGCCCTGATGTAAACGAGTCTGGAGCACTTCTGAACATCCACCTGTAATGTGGCCATTCCTGCCCCTTCCCACTCCTGGAACAGCCTCTGCAGCAAAGAAGTTTTCTGCAGGAGATTCTTGTGAACCTCAGCTCTCTAGGGCTGAAATGTGGGCGCAGTTTGGGAGCACATTTATGCAGGGTTGAGTTGTCTTTAACGGAGATAACAAACACAGTGACAACATCAAACCCCCCTCCCGAGGGATCAGTGCAGAGCAGTTGTGACAGACTGAACTGCTCCTGCCCTGGGAATCCTGGCTGTACTTGAGAGAGTCATTGTTTGAGGGAAGGAATTGCTTAATAAGGATTTGGTGTTTGACACAGATTTCATCACAGGCTGACTGACTAAAGCCCTCTCTTCACACGTTCACAAACGTCACTCCAAATGTCATGTTGATTTTACACCTGCCTGGCCAAGTGAGATGACAGAGCAAGTCAATCACCTGGCTTTGCAGATCTATTTCCTCTTTTACATCTTGAAAACTCTACTCACTCACTCACTCGTAGATCACACAAAGAAGGAGGAAGCAGCATGACTCAGCTCAACACTACAATGGCTGGAGCAGATCCAGCCCCAGCAATCCTTTGGGCTTTCCTTACCAAAACACCAAGCTGCAGCTGGGGTAATGTAAAGCATGCAGTGTTTGGGGAAGCAGTGTCAGATGGGCAGCAGGCCAGCAGCACCCCTCAAGCAATGTGCTATTCTTTACATTGATGGCAAATTATCTTCTCAAGAGTTCAGAAGGAAACAAAAAATCCAGAGGGCTCTGATTTAAAACTGTGCCTACAGAAGACAAAATGCTAAGGAGGAACAGCCTCCCGAGCTGTATTGTGTACACACAAATTTACATGGAAATCTAGTGGCAAATAATGTATTGACTTAGCAAGTTCCATATCATGCCATCCTGGCAAATATTTTTGTATAATCTGTAAATTATGTAAGTCTTGAGACATAGGAAAGCTACTGGCCTTAAGGAATTCAGGAACTCTGAGTAACTTTCAAAAACCCCAGGCCCAGTGTTTCCTCTAGACTGCTGGAAAACAGAATCTAAAAATTAGCTCCTCTAAAAATTGCGTTTAGAAATTAATCCTGATCCTCCACTGATTTGCAAACACCTGATCCCCAGATGTTTTATATAAAGAGCACTCAGAGGGTGAGTTACAGCACAGTAAATAATGCACTGTAAACACACAACTTCACAATGTAAACAAGCTCTGAGCAAAATTCATCAGGAACTTCAGTTCCCTCCCCAGCTGCACAACAAAGGATCTGATGGTTATCTCACAGCACTCTAACCCAGAGATAAAGACCTCAAACCCAAACCTGTTTCTCAGAACAACGATGTACTTTCTAGCCCAGCTCTGGGCAGTGGGATGGATCTGTCATTTCAGGCACTGCATTCACTGGGGGAAATCCCAGACACTCATGACTCACACAAAGGGGTGTAATCCAACCACTGAAGGTAAGGAAGAGGCATCACCCAAGTCATTTCCCAGAAATGGCCCCTCACCTTCCTCCCAGAGGTGGGCAAAGCCAAGATTCCCTTGCACACAGCAGCTCCCTGGGCTGTGAGGGGAGGGTGTGACTGAGCAGTGTCAGGACTGGCCTCACACACCAACCAGCCTCACGTTGTGCTGAGGAGCAAAGGCCAAGAGGCTTCTGGGCTCTCTCAACTCCAAAAGATGGTTCATTGAGCAGACTTCATGCTTAGCAAAGCTTAGCAGCCTTTTTTCCTTATTCCTGCCCAAAATGTTTTGGGCATTGTCCTATGTTTGTACTAGAAAAGTTGCAGTTATCCAAAACCAGCCCATGTGAAATGAACGGAAACATCTCTTCTCATTCCAAAGGAAAAACAACTCCTGCGCTGTTTTTCTAAGTGAGCTGAAAACTTGGAGAGAAACCTAAAGCTAAAAAAAGCAAAGAACTCAATAAGATTCATATTCTGGACTGTGGTTTCTGTTGCCTTAGCTCAAGGGAAAATATGTTCATGGGAAAAGGGCCTGCCTGGAGCCAGATTTTTTTTTCAACTCCGACTTTTCCAGTTGGAGTGGCTTTAAATCAATATGTTGCCGCTACTTCTACACAAACAAATGTTCTTTATGGATTGTGTGATGGCTGTTTACAAGTGAAACAGCCACTTGTATCACGTTTCCTGGCAATCAGTACCTACTTCAGCTCCTGACAGAGAACGGGCAATTTCAGAGGCCTTTACAATGTTAGTTCCGAGTTTCCCTGATTCGAAGTGTCAAATCACCTTCCCAGAAGACAGTCCCTGAACAAAGAAGTGTCACCTTTGTCACCTACATCTGTAGCTACACAATGCTCAAGAAAGTAACACCACACCTTAGAAAAACAGAAATCTGCACGGCTTCATTCTGCAGAGTTTTACTGTCATGTAACTCCGGGCTGCCTTCAGTGCTGGAATTTGCTTTTGTCTTTTGCCAGGACTAAAGCAGATTATAAATATAATAGAATTCCACAGTAACCTGTGAAGACCAGCCTACAGACAAACTTGCCACAGGCAATTCAGGGAATTTGTAATTGTCTGTGTAACACTGCAACAAGTGGTTATCCAACAAAACGTGATCCTGCTGCCCAAACACAGGATGCCAGACCACAGGTGTGGTAGTTATCCTGGCTGCTGTAGGAACAGAGCTCAACTAGGGATTGTGATCCCCACTGTGCACTGGAATTGCCTTTTGCAGTAATTAGATCTAGCTGAAGAATTAACAAAAGGATCTAATATGATGTTTCTTGAGATTCCTCAAGGCTTTTTAGAACGACACAGATTCACAGGATGTTAAAGGGAACTTCCTGCCTATTTAAATGTGCAATGAATCACGTTGGAAGTGAAAAGCAGTTACCTGTGATCAATGATGGTGACATCGGAAGCAGGAATTCCCAGGATCCCACAACTGTCCTCCAGCTCTTTCTTACGAATCTCCCCTTGATTGTAATAATTTCCTGAAAATACCAAACACAGCAACATCACCTAACTCAGTTCAGGTTTGCTTGGCAAGAATTCCTCCTTCTTTCTCCAAGCATGAAGTGTGACCATCACACACTAAGTGAAGGGGCATCAGACACAAACTCCATCACTGTCACCTCAGCCACACCCAGCTCAGCTCAGGCCAAAGTGCTGCCACCTCGACTCCTGCCTCCTCATTTGACATTAAAGCAGATCCAGGGGTTCAACCAGCCCAGCGTCCTCCTCCTCATTCCACTCACAGAGGCAAAAACAACTAAGGCAAGATGGCAAAGATCTTACAGAACCAAAAGATGGCAAAGCCAACTGAGATAAGGCAGCTGGGAAAAGTTGGAACAGAGACCAACGACTGGCAGGGAAATGGGATTCATTATGTTAAAACATTGCCTCCTTCTTCACTGAATTATTTTATTCTCATCTTGCCCTGACATTCTCTTATTTTTTCTTGGCAGCAGCCATGCAAAGCCCATGCCAGAGCTGTGATGCCCATTCCAGGATGCTGCTCTGTGCAGGGCAGTGCTTGCAAACCAATTTTAACTTTGAAGAAATAAAATGAAAAAAACCCCACATTTGAGTATTAATGTGTGATTCAAGTCTGTAGTCAACTGTCTTGAATTACACTAGAGCTTTTTATTGCTGTGGATGTGAGTCATCTAAATGTAGCATTTCTCTCCATCAGTGCTGCAGCCTGAGCCATCATCAGAAAGCTTTGTAATATTTTCAGAGAGGGAAAGAGTAACTAGAAAAGAAAAGCCTCTTCGTGCAGCCTGTGAATGAATGGCTTTGGGAGAGTGACAGAGTGTCTGGGATTTGCTGAGGACGTGCCAGCTCAGCAGTGGGAGCCTTGGATGGCAGTGCCAGGTTGAGCAGAATGAATTGCCCCCTCACCAGATGAACTGAACGAGCACAGCAGGACTCATCTCAGGCTCGTGTTTCACAGGCCATTCACAACACGAGTGTTTTCAGGTACAGCTTTTGCTGCAATGCAGTGCAACAGCTGAGGGCAGGTGATGTTTTATCCAAACAGTGCCACTGTTCTCACAATACCTGACTTCTGCTGGACTCAATGGAACAATTCCACAGCTCAGGAAACATGTCAGGACATCAGGAATATATAAATGGGAAGCTACTGAGAGCAAATCCAGCTGAGTACCTGATGCTGCTCCATGGAGCACTCAGGATAGAGAGTCAGCTATTACAGAGAGCAAAGCACATTTATAGTGAGTTATTAACTCAACCTAAGATTATTCAGTGTGTAAAAGACAGAGTCTAATTCATTTCTAAGTCATTTTGATTGATACCCAAAACCTGCAAGTACAACAGCGTTTCAGTAATGATTTTGTCTTGGTGTTAAAGTTTGCAGAGTCTTTGATCAACTCACTTGTCACCATCAATCACACACACAATGAGGGGATGAACCATGTGAATCACCCAAAAGAATAACAGAAGGGTTTTTAAAGAAAAATCAATGAGCTCATGAAGGTGCTCTCCTACATGGGCTGCTTGTTCCCTTACAAAGACACACGAGAGAGGACACAGAGGTGATGTCAAACACAATTAATGTTTCCTGGCACGGAAAGTAAAAAGAAATGGGACTCGCACTTCAGAAATCTCCCCACAGCTGTAGAAAAGCCCTTTGTGTCTCAGCAGACACGGCTGGAAGCTCTGCACTAAACCTGGAAGGGGAGCAGAGGGAGGAGTGAAGCCACCACATCACTGGACTTCAACAACAGCTTCATCCCTGTCTTCTCACCTGCACTGTCATGACAGAAAGCTCTGGAAACAAGAGAAGCTGGCAGTGAACCAGCTGGAGCTTCCACAGGCACAGAGGGATCTTGTCCCAAATATAAGCAGCTCTTGGTGTAAGTTGTGTTTGTAGCCTAAGAACAAACATAAATGTTTTGTTTTCACTGTAGATTTCATTCATGAATTCTGGTACAGCAATATGGTCTCAAAGATCAATTCAAATTTGTTGTTTCTTATGCACAAATCCTGAACAATGGAATAACTGATTAGGTGTCAGCTCTGCAGAAGAAGAAATCTGGAGCTTCAGGAGATGGCAAGAACACAAGTGTCATGTGCTGTGAGAAACTGGGCAAACGGTGTAAGAATCTTTCCACTCTGTTCAGCCCCACAAGGCCTCAGCAGGAATGCCCTTCAAAAACAGACACGAACCAACTGGAAGTGTCCAAGGAGAACGATCAGAGCTTTAGAAAACATGACCTATGAGGAAAGACTGCAAGAAGTCAGGTTGTTTAGTCTGGAGCGGATAAGGCAGAAAAGGCAGATAACGGCCTTAAAATATGCAAGAGGTTGCTACAAAGGGATACTCTGATTTCCCTGTTCCTGGCAGACAGGAAAAAAATAAACAAACAAGCTTAAATTACACCGATGACTCAGGAAAAAGCGATTTGAAGAACAGCTAATGCAGCTCTGACAGACCACACAAGCTGAGGCACCTCCTGGCCCTGCTGGAGAACAAACATTTGTCTGCAGCAAGTGAAGACACATCGATGGTGCCTCCAGATGAACCAGGGACAACACGGCCCCGCATTCCCTTCCGGCCCATTGTTCCATGACTGGGCTGTTACGCAACTGCTATTTTTAGATGACTTACAGGGACTGTGTCATGATAGTAAACCTGGATCATCCAAGAAAGTCCTCGGCAAGACCACAGAGTTACAAGATGTCAAAGGGCTTGTGCTAAACAGCACCTTGCTCAGCCCAGTCACACTTCCGAAGAGGCAGGAAGCGCCTCAGCACTGCCCCAGGGGAAGGAGGGGCTGTGAAACTGAAACTGTCATGGGATCATGGAATGGTTTGAGTTGTAAGGGATCCTAAAGATCATCTCGTTCCCATCCCCTGCCGTGGTATTCTGCAGAAAGTCACAGTGCCTGGGGGAAGAGCCTTCTCCTTAGATCCAACCTAAACCTCCCCTGACACAGCCTCATGCCATTCCCAGAATCACAGAAGCAATTAGGTTGGAAAAGACCTCTGAGATCACTGAGTCCAACATTTGACCAATCACCACCATGTCAGATAGACCAGAGCACTGAGTGCCCCATCCAGCCTGGCCTTAAACAGGGGCTGTGACTTCACCATCTCCCTGGGCAGTCTGTCCCAATGTCTAATCACACTTTCTGTGAAGAAATTCCTCCCGATTTCCCACCTAAACCTCCCTGGCACAGCTTAAGACTATGTCCTCCTTTCCTTGGGTAATGATCATGGATGGAGAAGGGAAGGATGGAGAATCATAGAATGGTTTGGGTTGGAACAGGACCTTGGAGATCATCTTGTTTCAAGCTCCTACCGTGGGAAGGGACACCTTCCACATCCCAGGTCGCTGCAAGGNTTGTTTGTAGCCTAAGAACAAACATAAATGTTTTGTTTTCACTGTAGATTTCATTCATGAATTCTGGTACAGCAATATGGTCTCAAAGATCAATTCAAATTTGTTGTTTCTTATGCACAAATCCTGAACAATGGAATAACTGATTAGGTGTCAGCTCTGCAGAAGAAGAAATCTGGAGCTTCAGGAGATGGCAAGAACACAAGTGTCATGTGCTGTGAGAAACTGGGCAAACGGTGTAAGAATCTTTCCACTCTGTTCAGCCCCACAAGGCCTCAGCAGGAATGCCCTTCAAAAACAGACACGAACCAACTGGAAGTGTCCAAGGAGAACGATCAGAGCTTTAGAAAACATGACCTATGAGGAAAGACTGCAAGAAGTCAGGTTGTTTAGTCTGGAGCGGATAAGGCAGAAAAGGCAGATAACGGCCTTAAAATATGCAAGAGGTTGCTACAAAGGGATACTCTGATTTCCCTGTTCCTGGCAGACAGGAAAAAAATAAACAAACAAGCTTAAATTACACCGATGACTCAGGAAAAAGCGATTTGAAGAACAGCTAATGCAGCTCTGACAGACCACACAAGCTGAGGCACCTCCTGGCCCTGCTGGAGAACAAACATTTGTCTGCAGCAAGTGAAGACACATCGATGGTGCCTCCAGATGAACCAGGGACAACACGGCCCCGCATTCCCTTCCGGCCCATTGTTCCATGACTGGGCTGTTATGCAACTGCTATTTTTAGATGACTTACAGGGACTGTGTCATGATAGTAAACCTGGATCATCCAAGAAAGTCCTCGGCAAGACCACAGAGTTACAAGATGTCAAAGGGCTTGTGCTAAACAGCACCTTGCTCAGCCCAGTCACACTTCCGAAGAGGCAGGAAGCGCCTCAGCACTGCCCCAGGGGAAGGAGGGGCTGTGAAACTGAAACTGTCATGGGATCATGGAATGGTTTGAGTTGTAAGGGATCCTAAAGATCATCTCGTTCCCATCCCCTGCCGTGGTATTCTGCAGAAAGTCACAGTGCCTGGGGGAAGAGCCTTCTCCTTAGATCCAACCTAAACCTCCCCTGACACAGCCTCATGCCATTCCCAGAATCACAGAAGCAATTAGGTTGGAAAAGACCTCTGAGATCACTGAGTCCAACATTTGACCAATCACCACCATGTCAGATAGACCAGAGCACTGAGTGCCCCATCCAGCCTGGCCTTAAACAGGGGCTGTGACTTCACCATCTCCCTGGGCAGTCTGTCCCAATGTCTAATCACACTTTCTGTGAAGAAATTCCTCCCGATTTCCCACCTAAACCTCCCTGGCACAGCTTAAGACTATGTCCTCCTTTCCTTGGGTAATGATCATGGATGGAGAAGGGAAGGATGGAGAATCATAGAATGGTTTGGGTTGGAACAGGACCTTGGAGATCATCTTGTTTCAAGCTCCTACCGTGAGGAAGGGACACCTTCCACATCCCAGGTCGCTCCAAGCCCCGTCCAGCCTGGCCTTGGGCACTTCCAGGGATGGGGCAGCCACAGCTTCCCTGGGCAGCGTATTGCAGTGCCTCAGCACCCTCGCAGGGGAAGCCTTCCCCCCAATATCCAATCCAAACCCACTCTCTTCCATTTTGAACCCACTCCCCCTGGTCCTGTCACCACACGCCCTCCTGAAGCGGAGGCCGGGCGGCGGCCGCTCGATGCCTCGGTCCCCTCACGGCCGGGGATCCTTCCAGCCCCGGGGGGGGCCGCGCGGTCCCCGCTCACCTGCGGAGCAGCAGAGCAGGGCGGGGGCGGCNCGGCGCGAAGGTTCCGGGGCACGGAAAGGTCCGTCCCCCTTCCCCGCTCCGGTCCCCGCCTCGGGGCGGGGCCGCGACACCGGGCCCGGTTGTGCCGCTGCCGGGAGGAGCGGGACCCTGCGCTGCCCGGGTCTCGGCGGGGGCCGTTCCCGTCATTGCCCTGCAATCGTTAATAGTCGTTATTAACGACTAACAGTGACAAACGTGGAGCTTTCCAGCGTGCAGTACCTTCTGTCCCTGCGCTGCGCTGGAGCCGCCGTGGGCTCCGGGGAAGCTCCGAGGCAGGGCAGGAGGAGCTGCACTTCAGACGCGTCCTGCTGCCCGCAGGTCTGCCAGCCCGAGTCAGCCTGCCAGGGAATGCACGTTTGGACAGAGGTGAAGTCAGGCACTGGACGAGGCTGCAGAGCAGAAGGAGACAGGAAGTGTTAAGATAAACACGAGAGAGGCAACTGGACGCAGGATGGTTTGGAAACGCTGCTTTTGCAGACAAACAGGCACAATGGAAGCGGAGGGAGTAAGGGGGGAGTGTGGGGGGTGGGTGAGTTAAAGCGTAAATGGTGAAAACAGCTCTCAGGTGTGTGTCTGACTGGTCTTCCCTGATGCACTTGGACACTTTTAACCTCCAAGCGAATGGAGGGAGTCCCTGGGTTGTGTTGGGATTAGTGTCTGTAAACATCAGCGTGGAGACGTGCCTTGTCACCCGAACGTAATAACACAACCCTCAGCAAAACACGCGTTTTCTGAGTGATCCCCTGTGCCACTGTTTTATTGGTCTGAATAAATTATCGTGTGGGCACCCGTCCTGCAAACGTGGGCACGACTTCTCATACCTCATGAAACTGTGACAGCGAGATAATTTAATCTCGCCCAATGGTGCACTTTTTCCCACAGTGAAGCAGATCAGAGATTCGTGACTTTTGCGCATCCCCAGCGACACATTTGCAGGTGTAGGAACTCCTTACTGAGTATGTAGGGAATTGGTTACACACTCCTCATTCTGACTGCGGGGGGAAGGAATAAACAGACATTTAATGAGATTTAAACCTCTCTCGCACGTTTCGGAAGTCATTCGTCGCCAGAGCAGGGGCGCGACCTCAGGGGCAGCGCGGGAGGCTGAGGCGGGACCGGGCGATGGGTTATCACCGGTTACGGGTCGTTATCGGTTTACCCCGCTCCGGCAGCGCCAGGAGCCCTCACGGGCCGGGCCCCCTTCGCCTCATGGCGGCCGCGCCCCCCCCGGCCCCTCACGAAGGGGGGGAGCCC